>OY757909.1:132384990-132394990 GCA_963585895.1 Sepioteuthis lessoniana | reverse complement strand
GTATTCAAAATTAGTTGGTACGTGTTCAGACCCCTTTTTTAAGAGTTCGCTCTCCTCTAAATTTGTGTAAACAGAAACAGAATAAATTAGTTTTAAAAAATTCAAATTTGTGGACTTAATATTTTGCTGAGAGGAATTAAAAAAAAAATGTTTCCTAACTTTGCAGACAAATATATTTACAAATAGTTGCAAAACCGCAAGAAATGCCGGTAAAGAGTATTAGAATAAAAACGGGGAGAAACTACGACAAGGAAATGCATGTATTGTAGTCAAATAGACAGTGTCATAATTTTTTCTGTTCAGTGTCGCTATCGTTCGCATTATTTTCGCATTTACAAGAAGTTTAGAGAACAACAGAATCAGATATACGTGTATTTACTGTAAATACCAAAGTGGCACTTTATATAAAAGATCACATTGTACACAACTAATTATACACCACTTTTGAAAGATGGAAAAATATTGATCAATATACTCCATTGATTACAACTCTTATCTGTCTCCCAGATTGCATATCATCAAAATTATCTATCTATCTATCTATTACGCACTATAAAAGAAAAATATGCTTTCTATTTGATATATCAATGCCAGCAGATAATAACTTTTCGGTCAAAGAGTATAAGAATAAGTAAATAAAAAGACCTGGAAACAGAAATTGAGAAAATGCGGCATCTTAGAACTACCACCGTACCAATAATAGTGTGAGCCCTGGGTATGATTAAGAAAGGAACAGATAAACACATTAACCAGTTACCTAGCAGTCCCAGCCAAAATGAAATACAAAAATTTTCACTTTACAGAATTGCTTACCTCCTAAGGCGAGTACTATCAATGGGATTGAAAAAAAAAAAAAAAAAAAAAAAAAAAAAACACGCACGAGAGAAGGCAAAAAAACATAAATATGTGGAATATTTATTATCACAACCTTCCGTTATCCTAGGTCTTCGGTAAAGACCCGGGGAAGGACTGCAAGATAGGACCGAAAGGTAAGCTAAAAATTAATAATAATTATAATAATAATGATAATATGCACAAGGCGTTACATACCAGAGACGACGTGGACATACTATGTGTACCAAAAAAAGAGAGAGGAAGAGGACTTGCCAGCATCGAAGACAGCGTTGACGCATCCATACAACGACTCGAAGACTACATAGAAAAACACGAAGGAGGACTGATTACGGCCATCAGAAACAATACTGACAACACGATAGATAATAGAATGACAAAAACTAGGAAACAAAAATGGGAGGAAAAACAACTCCATGGGCGCTTTAAACGACTAATAAACAACATCTCACACGACAAAACTTGGACATGGCTAAGAAAAGGAAACTTTAAGAGAGAAACAGAATCTCTCCTTATGGCAGCACAAAACAGCGCCATAAGAACCAATCATATCATATCAAAGCGAAAATAGAAAAGACACAACAAAATAGCAAGTGCAACAAGTGCAACAAGTGCAGACTATGCGGTGACAGAGATGAAACCATCAATCACATAATAAGCGAATGCCGCAAATTGGCACAGAAGGAGTACAAGGCTAGACATGACCAGGTGGACAAGGTAATCTACTGGGAAATGTGTAAGAAATTTAAATTTGACCATGCCAACAAATGGTATATGCACAACCCGGAACCTGTCCTAGAAAATGACAGTCACAAACTCCTGTGGGACTTTGATATACAAACGGATCACCTAATCTCGGCCCGAAGACCAGATTTTATAATAATCAACCAAAAAAAAAAAAAAAAAGAAAGAAAATCTGCAAAATTGTCGACTTTGTTGTCCCGGCAGGCCATAGAATAAAACTAAAAGAATGTGAAAAGAGAGATAAGTACCTCGACCTTGCTAGAGAATTGAAAAAACTATGGAATATGAAGGTGACAATTATACCAATTGTGATTTGTGCCTTTGGCACGGTAATTAAAGGATTATTAAAGGGCCTGGAAGATTTTAAAGTTGGCGACCGAATAGAAACCATCCAAACAAGAGCATTATTGAAAACGGCCAGAATACTGAGAAGAGTTCTGGAGAGTTCTGGGGTTTTTGAAATACAAACAGATCATCTAATACCAGCCAGAAGACTAGATTTGATGATAATTAAGAAACACACAAGAAATAATATTGTATGATATATCATGAAGTCATGATGAAAAAGGAAAGAATTTTGATCATAATGCCTCATTATTTTACAAAACATCTGAATTCCATTTTGTCACAAATAATTTGACTACCAATTTTCTTTTCTGATTGAGAAGAATTTTATTCATTCTTTATAAGAACTTTAAACAAATCAACAATCTTTGTTAGCAATTTATTATTACTAAATATGTTGCCTCGTCTTGTGTGCTGCAAATTTCTTTCTGGCCGAGCAGTCAACGAAAACAGCCTCACCGTTGAGTCATGGTTAAAAAAATAGACGCACAAATCATTACTACTGAATAGAGAGTTTTCTCACCAAGCACCCCATAGAGGTGGTCTTGTACCAAACTAAGCTTAGTTTAGTTGAAAATCATTTGACAGTTAGTATAATATATGGCATATATATATATATATATATATATATATATATATATATATATATATATATATATATATATATTAAAGAGAATATAAAGAAACAGTTCGTAGTAATACTTTGTTAAATTATGATAGAACCAACTACAAATTTATATATAATTTATTTCTAAAAACTTCATAAAAGCTAAAAATCTCAATGAAAATAATTTTTTACTGAGAATCTTTTTTTTTAAATTTCTTTTTTCAGAATTTTTTAGTTTTCTTTTACCTGGCTGTTTTTTTTTGTTTTTTTTATAATGTTTGGCTGTTATTTATCTTTTATTGTAGACAAATCGATTTGCACTTCATGGATGGGCTAGAATCATAAAATAGAAAGGGATTTGAAGAGAAAGATTTTCAGGATTAATATCAAATGCCCGCCTATCACGTATGGGATATATATATATATATATATATATATATATATATATATATATATATATATATATATATATATATAAGGCCGAACTCATAAACGATATACTCCTCTGGACCCCATCACGCGGACGAGTAAGGGTAGGGCGAATAGCTAAAACCTATCTACAAAAGCTCTGTACTGATAAAGGATGTAGCATGGAAGAAATGCCGAGATAGGGCGATTGGGACGAATGGCGGTAGAGGGTCAGGTAAATCCGAGCGAGTGGCACATCATAATGATGATGACCATGTTATATATATATATAATGAGAGAGAGAGAGAGAGAGAGAGAGAGAGAGAGAGAGAGAGAGAGAGAGATTAAATAAAAGAAAACCTGAACTTGAATGCTATATTGTCATTTAAGATGTTGATTGGTATTAAGAGTTAAATGCAGTTTAAGACTAAAGTTTTTTTCTTGAATTTTGGTTGTTTATATAACAGTAGATTTTAGTATTTGATCATTTTTTTGCCTTTTAAACTCAATAAAATATTTGTGTTATCAATTCATAATATTCTAATTACTGACCCGAGATGATCAAAAAGTAGCCAAACTTAATCTAAAATAACCTTAGAATGACTTTTATTTTATTTTCCTTTTTATAGATTTGATCACCATTTGCGGCATTTTACTCGAGGTCCATTTATCACTCTGTTGGGATGGAAAAGGTTCTGTATGATTCAAAATTAGTTAATGAGTCCTACACTCAAATGTTCAAATATACTTGCTTTGACTGACGCAACATAATCTTTGTAAGTTGCACCTCCGTTTGGAGTTGGGTGGCACTAAATTAAACTCAGTAAATATCTGCTTCAATTTAGGAATAAATCTGTGGTAGCCAGGCTAATAATAATGGATGTATAGGTAAAACCGTATGTATGTGGGTGTTTCCACACACACACACACACACACACACACACACACACACACACACACACACACACACACACAGAGTTCATTTTAAAACAATTACCCTATTGTTTTAGCAGTAATCTCTTTCCATTGAAAATGTTTTTTTAATTGTTTTTATATCCTGATTGTCATTTAAAAAAAAATCTTTCTCTTTCCTATTCATTAAATTTCCCTTTTTTCTCTCGTATTTTAGTTCTCGTTATTTTCTTCTTCCTCTTCTTTAGTTTTCATCTCCTTTTTTCTTCAAATTTCTTTTTCTTTTCCTTTTTCCTTTTTCTTTTGTTCTATTTTTTCTTCTTCCTCTTCTTTACCTTTGGCCTTTCTTTCCTTGTCTCTTTTCTCTCCTTTATTTTTTCTTTTCTCTCCTTTATTTTCTAATTCCTTTTCATTACTTCTCCCTTTTTCTCCTTTTCTTTTCCCCTTCTCTCTCTTTTCCCGATTCTTCCTCATTTTCTCAATGCTTTTCTTTCTCAATTCCCTGACCAATACCAAGCCATCACTTTGAATACAAACACTTAGCAGACACCAAGATTGGTGTCTGGTGCAAATACCCTGCATTCTGCAACAGACTTAGTTTTAACTTCTGGTCTTTCATATTTTTCGCCTTTTTACTGTTCTCACTGCGTTGCTGCAAACCGTTTCGTAAACATGGCACACTGTTGTTGATCTCGTATGTCTCAGACTTCTTGCTTTCTCTTCTCGATTTGCCTCAGCAACAGCTGTTGTAACTTCCTAGGCGTAAATACCTACTGTACATCTATTAATACTTACATGAAACAAATACATACAAAAATCGGTGTACATCCAAACATAGTTAAATGTATGTATGTATGTATGCATGTATAATGGCGTGAAATCTAATTCATACTTAGATAAAGGAACCATATCGAGAGAACCTTGGTTGATATTAAGTGCAAGCAATTTAATCGACATTTTGGATTAGACGGTAGTTGACTATCATCAAAAGTTTGTAATCGAGTTCAGTTAATGACTAATATTTCAAATTCCATTTTAAAAGACAATCCTAGTTATGACACTTGTTTTCTCTTAGACCAGTCAGTCACTGCTTTTATGAGTAGATAAAATGTTTGTGACGGTTAAATTTCTCGATGCAACAAAGAAAGGAAAATCAAATCTGTGTCGGTAAAAAGAAATTCAGTAACATTGATATACTTGTAAAATCGATTGAATTTGTTACAGAATTACAGTAAAAACTGATAGTACATTATGAAATGACGTAAAGTTCTGTTCATCACGGAGTATCAAATGTATCATTTTTTAAAATCTCTTGACAAATCCTCTCGAGAGATCACAAATATTTTTTAAATCTATATATTACACTCTTCAAATAGTTTTCGAGTGCTTATATATATTTACCCTCCGTCACGAGCAGGGTGTGACGCAATTTCTAAGCGGAGTTAGGCTGGTTTGAATTCAAAGTTTTCCACCTTGACTGGCTGTTTAACGACCACTCAAAAAACCCAACCTACTCTACTAGTTATCAATTAATGGTATGAGAGCAGATAGTTTCATGCCTTTCCTTAGGGAATAAAAGTATCATTTAAAATTTGAACTCGATTCGTCGATTTCATTATGCTAAGTGGGCCTCCTGTTTCGAGAGCTTGTTGTTGGATTCTCTTCTTCCTTGCGAGTTAAAGCATCATAATCGACAACCGACGGTTTTTCATTTCTGGGATTTATTCTAAGAGACAAATCACTACCCTTAAAATTCTTAAGTTTTTCTTAAGTTTTTTACGTTTATAGTTTTGTTGTGTCAGATCTTAAAAAGAATAATTTAGTGGCTTTGAAGTTTACAATTGTCAGAATCTTGTATTTGTCATTATCACATCTGAAACACCAGGTAAAACTTAATCGAATCGATAATGATTCATTAAATAATAATAAATAAAGGTAGAAACCTGACAAATAGACCAAGGACAAGGAAATCAATGAACATGCACAAGGCCAGATATCCAAGAGAGAGCATTGATAGACAATATGTTTCAAGATAAGAAGGAGGAAAAGAACTGTCCAACATTATAGATTGTGTAGATACATCAATACAAGGACTCGAGGAGTACATTAGAAAGAACAAAGAATGACTTATTAAAGCAACCAGTTACATCATTGATAGTATGAGAACAAACAAAAAACAACAAAAACTAGGAAATAGATATGGAAATAAAAATTGTATGGATATTTTGAGCAAAAAGACATTACAATATATTGGATGCAAAAATTTGTAAACACGCGCGAGAAGCTAAAAAATAAATATTTAACCAGTTAAGAAAGCCATAAATCTTCTAAACAACTCGACCTCACATCGAAAGAAGTAGATATAAAAGATCAAGCAATCAAGGCCCCCCCCAAAAAAAAGTAAAAAAACAAGCAAACCCCCAAGAACTAAATCAATTAAAAAACGCTGGGAACAAAAAGCCTTACATAGACGATACGCACGAAGAATTAAAAATGCTGATATTGATATAGTAAAAACTAATCGATAGCTGAAAAGTGCTGGATTGAATAGGGATACTGTGGAGTCGATAATAGCAGTACAGGACCAGAGCCAATTATGCAAACATTATAAAAAATGGATCAAGCCCAATATTGTGCGAATACAAAGCTGAATCAATTCAGCTATTGGTGTTCGGTTACCTATTCCTGACACCGATAGAATATAAATATTGGTATCACAAAATAGGACATTATATTCAGAAGAAAATATGTAATTACTCTGGAATATATCCTCCTTCTTATCATGATGATGATGATCATCATCATCATCCAGTTGCATCGACAGAACAGTTTCCTGACTCTCTCTTGTCATCCGTCTCTATTATCTATCACTCCTGATATGTCCCCTAGGTTGCACCTAGTGTCTGCACAAAGCTGATGTAAATCTTTGCTGCTTGGCCAACACTGGCAAGTCCATGTCTTATAGACAAAAAGAGAAAATCAAATCTCTAATAATACCTCGCGTGTCTTTTTGTCATACTCGAATGGTTTGTGAGATGGAAGGTAGGTGGCCTTACAGGGGCTGTTTTGTGTTGTGTTGCTTCATAGAACTTTTGAAGACAGCGCGCTTCATTCTTGTATAGTTCCCATCTTGCTTTTTCTCCCTGTGTTTTGTTAGTGTCAATGGGGTGCATCCATATTGTAGTATGGACACTGCTTGGAAAAATCCTATTTTATCTTATCGGATAGATCAGATTTCCATTTGATCGATAACCTGTCAATAGAATTCAATGCCTTTAATAGGCGCATGTTGACATCATTTTCGCTAGATGAAATGTTACTGAACTGGTCTACTAAATCTAAAGGCTTCAGACACAGAGTGGAGATGGTTTCTTTTTGTTTAAAACAACTGTACTCTGTCTTTTTTTTTTTGCGTATCCGAAAAGGCCAAAGCTTACTGCTGCGTGCTCTAGACTATGTCGTAAGAATTTTCCTTGGGCTGGTGTATTTACGAGAAGTATTAGCTCATCGGCGTTGTTTATTTCTGTCATAGATTTACTTGGATATCGTCTCCTTATTGCTTTGTTCAATGAGAAACCATTTTCTTTTATTTGATCTATGGATGTTCGAAGTACGTAATCTAGGCAAAGTATAAATAAATATAGTGCTAATGTATCTCCTTGCAAGATTCCTGCGACAATGTCGAAGTAGTCGGTGTCTCCATTGGGTGTGTTTGTGTTTTTCTGAAGCATCATTATATTGGGAAGACGATATGCTGGTAGAATTTGCCCCATCTTTCCTCTATGGATGAAATCGAATATCCTGGAAAAATCCGTGAACGGTAGGATTGCCTCGAGATTTTTTCTCGTATTCCTTCGATGCTTCGACTGACGGACCATCTGTGAAGTTCTTTGATTTTTCCAAAAGATTTTCTCGATTTTGGATAGGATACGATTGAGGAGGAGGGTATTATAAATCTTAGCAGCTATAGCAGTAGGAGTTATGCCTTTGTAGATTTTAGTGATTCCGAGATTGTCTTTCTTAGGAAAGAGAAAGATACAACCTTTCATCCATTTCTCAGTTATGTTTTATTTATGGACAGCGATGCAAACTCAAAGAAGTGAGGAATCAATTTTTCTTCCGGAGGCCGGCAGCTTTTCTGTTTTTATTTTTTTCAATACCGCGTCAATTTCTTCCTCCGTAAACATAGTTTGATGTCCAGTTGGCCATTAATAAATTTTGGATTAGGTTTATCCATAACTTCAAGAGGGTTTCCGGGCAGATTCTTTAAATGTTCCTTTCATTTCTGAAGTCTTTCTTCTTGGCTGGCAGCTTTTGATTTTGCTCTCAAGGTAATTTTCCTTCTGCTCACTTCATTTAATATTTGCCATACTATTCCGGATTGTATATCTTCAACTAAATTTCTAATTCTATTGATTTAGCCTTCTGTATGTGTTTGTTAGTTTTCTCTGGATTTTCTTAAGTTTCCACGCGTTGGCATTTGTTGGGTTCCTTTTATTAAGTAAGGAAGCTTTTTACATGTTATTTTGCTTTTTCATAATTATTAGTGACTCTCATTGAACTCGACATTTAGTTCTTAGTTTGGTTGGTACGAACTATGCTACTGCTGCTTCCATGTGGGTGATAAGAAATTTTTCATAATTGTCGTTCAGAGTGTGTTTCAGATATCTTCTGAAGAGTATCAAATTTTTTCTTTCAGTTGCCGGATATTTATTGCTTATATTCCTATTGATAAATGAGGAGCAGTCTTAACGTATGTTTTTCACTGTTTCTTCTTTCTCCAGGTGTACCTTGGCAGAAACGATTCTGTGATCGGATGATACTCCTTCAAAAGAGTAATATGTGCCTCACAGTGCCAAGTATTATTCACCCACTTCTTGTTTATGAGTAAATAATCTAGCTATACTTTGGTGCTATTTGTATTGGTATACGTTCATTGTTTTCATTCCCTATTTTTTTTTTGAGTTTAGCATTTAGGCATGAAAGATTCTAACACAAGACGATCGTTGTGTAGGGGTTGCCATTAGCACATAATTTTCGGTTTGGTTCTCACGATGTTATTTAGTAAATTTAAGGCACAAGAACTGAAAAGCATTCCTCCACTTTTTTAAGGCAGCATTGACTGAGTTTTTTTACCTTAAGATGGTAAGACAAATGTCTACCTATAACTGATATTTTATTTCTAGTTCACTATGGTAGTATTTATGTTTTTGGATGTCTATAATGTCTGTACTTTGCTCGACTACAAATGCAGTAAACTCGGGTAGTTAGTTTATTGCGGTTTAAACACCCCGCGTTAAAAAGTCGCAATGTTAATGTTTTTGTCTCTAAGTCAGTTGGGTTTGGGTTCTGTCCCTGATATTTCGAATACTGGAGCCAGATCTCTAACCTTAGCATAATATGCCCTTTGTTTATCCACGTGTGGGCATTGCTAATTGAATATATGGTTTGGATTAGGGTCATGGTGATCTTTCGTTGGGGCAACCAGAACCAATAACAGACGGCAAAAAAACTTCTATTCTCTTTGCTGATTAAAAAATAAACAGCAATAAAATAGTTATTTACGATGAAAGAAAAATATGCTTTCTATTTGATATGGCAATGCCAACAGATAATAACATATCAAAGAGTATATTAAAAATAAGTAAGTAAAAAACCTGGAAATAGAAATTGAAATTAAAACTACCACCGTACGAATAATAATGGAAGCTCTGAGAACAATCAAGAAAGGAACAGATAAACACATGAACAAGTTAGCAGGCAGGTTCAGGCAAAATGAAATACCAAAAAATTGCACTTTGCAGAAGAGTTCATTTCCATAGGAGGGTACTATTATCATGATTGGAAAAAATAATACCCGAAAGAATAGATGGTACATAGAGTCTCTAACTACCTTCCTTCACTCTTCACCTTCGGTAAAGACTCTGTGAAGGATTGTAAGAAACCGACAGTGAAGCTGAAAATTTGATTATAATAATAATAATGATAATATAAAGCGTGAAGGTGACGGTGATAAAAATTGTAATTGATGCATTTGAAATGATTTCCAAAGATTTGGTAAGAGGGTTGGAGGAGTTGGACAAGCAGATGACAAGAAGAGACAAGCCAAACTACAGCATTTTTTAGAAGAGT
>OY757909.1:132294990-132379990 GCA_963585895.1 Sepioteuthis lessoniana | reverse complement strand
TGCCGGTTTATCTAAAGGGTTACTACTGGGCTCCAAAATCTTTTTCGGCAAGAGTTGAGATGGGATTTTTAGAGGTGCGACTTATGTATTTCTTTTTTCTTTTCATTATTGTTGTTTATATCTCTGTCCTGTCTAACCCCCCCCCAAAAAAAACTCGAGGAATCCTAGTCAAAATATCTTGCTATTTATCTCTTCTTCTTCTTCTTCTTCTTCTTCTTCTTCTTCTTCTTCTTCTTCTTCTTCTTCTTCTTCTTCTTCTTCTTCTTCTTCCATTTTTCGGTTTAACCCCATTATTGTCTGCTTTTTACAGAGAGAAATGCATCCGACATTTTAAAATGATAATGACGTCATGGTGCCGCAATGTCTCGTAACATTAGATAATGGCTTCTGCTTGTCACTTCATTTGAATTCAGTTTTTATCTATTTCAATTTCCTTTCCATATTATTATACCTTTTGATGATGCTGAATTGAATTCTTATTCTCTTTAAGTGAAAAAGAAACAAGTACGAAAGTTTCTGGTCATTTAATTAATCGGTAATTGAAATTTATGATTCGTCTTTCTAAATTATTATATAATTTGAATGTAATCTTGTTTTTTTTTATAGAAGAAAATATTTCTTTTTAACTTTTTTCAGAACCATTTAAAGGTGAATATTCCGCTTTTAAGTAGAAGAAACACTTCAAAGATCTGCCCGGAAAGCCTCTTAAAGTTACTGATAAACCGATCAGAAAATATTAATAGCCAAGTAAACATAAAACTAATTCATTTTACGGAGTAACAACTTGATGCAGTACTGAATAAATAAATAGATAAATAAAACGGAGAAAATCTGCCGGCCTCGACGAAATACCTCCTGAAGTATGGAAGACAAGAAAAATTGACGACACACTTTTCTGATTCTGCATCGCTGTCTATAAACAAAACACACCTGGGAAATGGATGATAGGTTGTATCTTTCTCTTCCCGAGGAAAGGTGACCTCGGAATCCAAAAGATCTACAGAGGCATAACTCTTACTGCTATAGCTGCTAAGATTTATAATGCTCTCAATCGTATCTTACCTGAAATCGAGAAAATCTTTTGGAAAAATCAGCGGCTTTCGAAGAAATTGCTCCACAATTTCACAGATCCTGATAATCCATCAAATCATCGAAAAAGTTGGAGCAAAAAATTTTGTGGCCAAACCATTGTTCGTAGATTTTTTTCCCAAGGCATTTGATTCCATACGAAGAGAAAAGATGGGGCAAATGTTACAAGCCTATGATTTTCTCAAAGAAACTATTAACGCTCTAATGATGTTTAACAAAACGCGAAAGCAATTGTTCGCTCCATCGATAGTGATAGCGACTTCTTCGACTTTGGTGCTGGAGTCTTACAAGGGGAAAATTAGCACAAGATATGATTACAATCTGCCGAGAGATTGCAATTCAAACGATAATAGATCTAATAAAAGAAAATGGCTTTACACTAAAAAGGTAATAAGCAGACGATATCTCACAAACTATGTACATTATCTAGCACTTCTCGCAAATACATCTGCTCAAGCCGAATCCCTAATGTAAATATTTAAATTTTGCTGGCCAATACACATACTTCGGTAGGAATATCTTATCTATTGATAGTGATAGGCCAAGCAAAGGCATAAATCGCTATTGACTGGTTTTCATATAAAAATCTGACCTCTCTGATAAAATAAAAAGGGATTTCTTCCAAGCTGTGGCTGTGGTAATAACCGTAACCCTTCAACCATATGAACGTATCAATGTTGGTTACCAGCAAAGATTTACACACATTAGCTCTTTTCAGACACTAAATGCTGTCTAGAAGACCTACCTTGTGTGATAGATGACAAATGACGAGAAAGATTAAAGGAACTACATACTGTCAAACTGACTTGATGATGAAGATGATGATGATGATGATTTCGCTTTTTATTTTTCAACTAAAACATATGACACACGCACAAGTATTAAGAAACTGGAGATGATGAGGAAGATACTTGTGAAGGTGAATTAGTGTGAGTTCAGTTCTTACTGGATGTTTTTCGATTGTTGTTTGCTGGCATAATTGATCAGCATGAACAAATACGCATATGCATCATGAGCAAGCATTCTCAACAACCCACTATATATATATATATATATATATATATATATATATATATATACAGTAATCCACAATACAGGAGTACACAAATCCTCGACAATGACCAAAGATGGTTGAAAGTAACCGAGCTTATACTGCACTTACGGTGACTTTTGACATTTCATTCGCCAACAATAAAGCTGATTGAAAAGCTCAACACTAAATCCTTGTATGCTATTTTCAATAATATATGCTAACAATATATATATATATATATATATATATATATATATATAGCGAGAGAGAGAGAGTTTCTTACTGGATGTAAACTTAAGCGAACATATATTTGATGCTACAATATCAATCATACGGCTACATTTTACGTCTCTAGCATCATTTGACCATGTGCTCCTTTGTGCTGAGATACACACACACACACACACACACACACACACACACACACACACACACACACACATATATATATATATATATATATATATATATATAAGTGTATGTGTGTGTGTTATTATCTTAAAGAAGCAGACTCTACAAGCCAAGATCAAATCCTGAATAAGACTTGGCTCTATAACCTTCGTATGATTACTACACTATGAGAAGGAAAGACTCTGGATTAAAAGCCTAATAAGTGTTTTTAGAAAAAAAATGCGGCTCACAGCTGCACTATATTTCTGTCATCAGCTCATCTCAAAAGTGTCGCTGTACCTAAAGACTCTTCACCACTATAAAGAACTCACCTGTGTACGCATTCAGGCTGTTCACATCTTTGACGTAATTGTTGAGCACTTACGTGGCCGGAAACCTTTATTTGTTTTCTTTATATATATATATATATATATATATATACAAGGCTCATTAAATAAGTTTCCAGACTTTTTTCATATGGGCACTTTTATTGATATTACACACATGAAACTCTAGTCCCCTTCGAAGTAATTTCCTCCTGCTGCAATGCACTTGTTGTGCCGTTCCAACAACTTCAAGAAGGCCCTATGGAAGTCCTCTTGTGTGAGCGTGTCAATGACCTTCCTCACAGCCTCTTTCATCTCCTCAATTGTCTCATAACGATAGTCTCTGGGCTTAGGGAATAACCAAAAGTCACAGGGAGCAAGGTCTGGACTATCTTGGTCAAATAGTCTGTGACAAGTTTTTCCTTGAGCTTAGGGAATAACCAAAAGTCACAGGGAGCAAGGTCCCGACTATAGGGAGGCTGCGAAACTGTCTTGATGCCCATCTTGGTCAAATAGTCTGTGACAAGGATGGACTTGTGGACTGGTGCATTGTCCTGGTGGAAATGACATTGACCCGATTTGAAGAATGTTGGCCTCTTCCGACGGAATCTCTTCCTGAACTCCCTTAAACCTCAACATAGTATTCCTTGTTGATTGTCTGTCCATTGGGAACCCAGTGCATGTAAATCATGCCAGTACTGTAAAAAAAAAGGGATCATCAAAAGTTTGTGGGTGGATTTGCTCTGTCTGGCCTTCTTGGGTCTGGGAGAGCCAATATGCTTCCACTGGGAACACTGTCTCTTGGTCTCTGGGTCATAGAAGTAGATCCAGCTTCCATCACAGGTCACCAGAGCATCAAGAAATACGAGATCTGAATTTATCAGCTCGACCATCTCCTTGCTGTCACGACAACGTATTTCTTTCTGATCTTCTCTGAGCACCCTTGGGACAAACTTCGCGCAAATCTTCCGCATCTTCAGTTCCTCGCAAATAATTGTGTGTACAGTTCCCACACTGACATCAAACTGTGCACTTATTGTCTCTATAGACACACGACGGTCCTTATCCATGAAATTCTTTATTTGGCCAATCAACTATGGTGTTCTGACTTCCTTACTCCTCCTACACCTCTCACCACCCCTCACAGACTCCTTGCCTTTCTTGAATCTCTTATGCCACTCAAAAACTGATGCTCAATTCATGCAAGATGCTCCAAAAGCAGTCTGAAGCATTCCATACGTTTCTGTGGAATTTTTTTCAAGTTTAAAACATAATTTTATTGCATATCGCATCTTGCAGATTGCATTTTTGAAATTCACCAGCTCTGACAATCAGGCTTTAGTAGGGTGTATTCCAATTCCTGCAGTTGCTGTTCATTTAAACCTGAAATCATAAAAATTGGTCAGTCATCTCATAAGATGTATAGCAATAACATACTGAATTTTCAAGAATCTACGACAATTCTAAATGCCTGTACAAAAACGTCTGGAAACTTATTGAAGGCACCTCATATATATATATATATATATATATATATATATATATATATATATATATATATATAGAGTATTAGGTGGGTAAATTGTTTCCCTTTTGAATTGTTAACTTCGCGTATGCACTTTGTTTGTTTCAGTTTTTTTTTACCATGCAGCAAACTCGAGTCAGTTGGACACTCTCTGTGAAGAAAGCAGCACCAGTCCAAAATTCTATTCTCCTTAAATTTCGAAACCGCTGCGCTAATGCTTGAGATCCACGCCAAAAGTTCCAATTCGAAGATTTCAGAGTGCTTGACTGTCAATCTGAGAACAGTACAGAGTGTATTTGAAAAGCGTTGGATTTGTCCAATGATGATTACAAAGGGGTACGGCAGTTCGGAAGCCTTACTGACCGTTCTGATAAAAAAGAACTTCTGAATTTGTTGGTGATATCCAGGCCATAATTGACAACGATCCCAGCAAGACTATCTGGTTCATAGAGATATGGGAGTGTTTGAGTTTGTTATTAGGCCGGAAGCGCATGAAGACATTTGTAATTTCTCATACAAGATAAGAAAGGACCAATTTTTATCACAGGTCACGAAAGACAAGAAGGAAGCTCTGCAAAACTTTTGCTTACTCTGTCACCACAAGATGTTCTGATAATGATGAAAAGCAAATACCCAGTCCGCACGATAGAGTTTGATGTGGTCACTCACAATGATGACGTTATGCAATCATTCATCTTCCCACAGGACTCAACACAGAGGCCTACATCAACTGCCCGGAGGAGTTAGTGCTGCTCTAAATCAAGAGGGTGGTAGCTGGAATAATCTACGTCTGGCAACAGGACTCTACTTCATGCCACTCAAGTAAGAAAACCCAGTCTTGGCTAAAAGACTGCGGATACTTCACCATAAATAACTGGTCGCCAAGCTCCCCAGATTGCTATTCCCTCGATTTTTATGTGTGTGGTGAACATGAGTGATAGACCAATTAAATTCTGTGCAACACCAAAGAGAAACTGAAGGTAAGGAAAATAGCAGCATTTACTAAGTAAAGCAAGTCAGAATGACTTGCAGAAGATTCTGAAGACGTCTTGAAGCCGTGTTTGACACCAATGGTGATTCATCGAATGAATCTAATCAATAGTACTTTCAGATGTTTTCGTGTAATTGTGGTAAATATATCTGATAAAGTGGGATGTCAGTGTTATTTTCATTTTTACGTAATTTAGACAACAGTTTACTCATCGCACCCTATATATATATATATATATATATATATATATATATATATATAGAGAGAGAGAGAGAGAGAGAGAGAGAATACGATGTTTTTGTCGAGGTTTTCTTTTTCATAATGTTCATTTTTACCAGAACAATTTTCATTTTGGTTCGGCGAGTCAGGCCATAAAAATAACTCCTCTCTCTTTTACCTTTTTTAAAACAATTATATTTTTACAAGAAGTTATTTGAATTAAATGTATTGATGTGTCGTGATCAGAACTTAAAAATTATCAGTTCATTGTGATAAAAAATTGTTGTTACCGTGAAGTTTGTCGTGCCCTTATCTACATTTTAAAAATCTGATTTTGTGTATCACCATCGCAAAAAAAAAAGTAAATAGCGCACCGTATCAAAACTTTTGTCAGTGAAATGATAACAATCATAATACACTTACCTTGAAGGTAAATTTCAAAACTGAAACAGAAAAATGATAAAATTCCAAAGTTGACCAATCTGAGAAGGTTTCAAAAAGTTCTTTGGTCAATAAATTTTTCGCTAAATTTAAAAAAAGTCTGTCGAAGTTCCATTCCTATTGCAATTCCACTATTTTTCGAATAATTCCACGGGTGAATCAAAAGTTTTGCAATATTTCGGTACATGCTAGTTTGCGAAAACTATATCGCGGAACCAAAACAGTTGAAGCCGCAAAAGCTACGCAATTTGATTGATAGTATCACGATAGTTGGTGCACTGACACGTTGTGCATTGCTTCGCTCGGTGTGTGATTTGAAAGCTGTACAGATGAACATACTACATAGTCTAATTCGGAAACGTATGCTTTACAAGTTCAAACTGGACCATAATGCCGTTGAAGCAGTCAGAAACATTTGCTGTATGAAAGATTACTGTACAGTTGATCGCAGTACAGTAACCAGATGGTTCTAGAAATTTCGCTCAAATTACAAAAACATCGTCGATCGGGCAAGGCCAGGTAGGCCAGAAACCGCTGATTCCGAAGCTGTACTCCAATCCATAGAAGCAAATCCAGTGAGTAGCACTCGGAGAGTATCAGGCAAGCTCGATATTTCATAATCTCTTATGGTTCGTCAGAACCTTGGCAAAAGTATTTGGAGTTGCCTAATTGTGTCTCATGTTATTAAAATATTGCAAAACTTTTGACTCACTCTAGTGAAATGTCAATTTTATAAGTAGGATGTCATATAAGATCGTGCTTAATGGTTGTCAGAAACTGCTTTTAAGAAAATTTCGATAAAAAATGATGCCCCGTCTTCCTAATATTTCTGTAACGAAATTATTTCCTTTAGGTTCCTGGCATAGAGTTAACATTAGCAAACTTACCTCTCAGACCAATAACTTCGTTTAGAGAGTTCAATACTCTGCCCTTGTTAGATGTAAACAAGCCTTTGTAAATAACCAGTGCCCGTTGTCTGCATCAAATTTAGACAAAAAGCCAGGGATTTATTTTCTCCTTTCTAGAGAAGCAAATTCATCTTACAAGGAAATTTGGCCGCCACAAGCATCAATTTTACTTTGTTTTGTCGCATACAAGAAAGATATAACATCAGTAAATAATACGGGCGCCTTTCAGTCAATCAATACTTAGCATAAAATTATTAATGTAGAAAATTTGATTTCCAATGGATAAGCCAGATGTGTGTCCTTATGCTAGATTATCTCATGATTAGTAAATACCACGTGTGCTACATTTTTCAGCAATAATAATGAAACTAATCTTCCTGATCATTTATTATGATCTTGTGCCAGACTAAGCCAAAACAAATACTTTTATGAATTCTTCATTGTTCTTTACATTCGTTTAATCAATTGGCACTTATAAATTCATCCATTTAATCATTATTCCTCTTTTTACCTTTTTACATCAAACGGGCTACCATTTTGAGTTTCTCATCTGTTTCTACCCTGTTCTGAATTCCATTCAAAGAATCAACCAATCTGATACCTGTTTCTTTGATATCTTCCTTCTCAACCCTTTTTATATCTGCCAAAAACTCGATTCCCCTGCCTTTCTTTTTCTATAAATCGTAATTTAACGTTTTATAAAATTTTATCTGATATATTTTCGGCTATCCTTCCCAGTCTTCATTTCCTCCCTTTCTTCATATGCAGTTCTGGTTCCTTGTCTTTCACTCTCTGACTGGACCCTTTCCAATAACTCCCCACGCGGTGCCACTTCATAAATTCTTCCATCTTTAACTTTGGCGATATTTTTAAACTTATATCCGTGTCTTTTCATTCTTTCTCTCATCTTTCAAGAATTCTTTGCGCATGCGCACATGTTTTATGCACCTTCCATATGTCTTCCAAGTTTCAAATTTCGCTGATTACATAAACTTCTCCTCCCGTTTTTCTTCCTGTTGTTATTGTTACTTTTGTTGTTATTACTGCTTTTATTTATTTATTTGTTTTTTTCTTTCTTTTTTATCACTTCCTCTTCTTCATTCGTTTTAACTCGACTTTATTCCTCCAACCCCATCACAATTTACAAACAGTACCTGCTCACCAACTCAGCTACTTAGACAAGATTTTCACATTATTATTATTATTATTATTATTATTATTATTATTATTATTATTATTCAACTAAAATATTCGTTTCCCTTGGTATGAGAACAGTTTTGTTGCTTCATTCCTCATCGGAAATTTCTCTTTCTTCTGATGCAAAAAATAAATGAATATTTTATTCAAAAAGTAAAGAAAAGAATATTTTTTTTAATTTTAAGAAGAGTCATTAACATATCAGACAACTGAAAAGCTACTTTTTGTTTGCACAACGATTTTGGTTGATTAATTCTTTAACCCTCGTCTGGTGTATAATGCGGGTAAGAAAACATGAAACGTTTCCGGGATTTCTTTTCTTTTTTTATTGAACTACTTCTTTCTTTCTTTCTTTCTTTCTTTCTTCAACGTATATGACGAATAAAAATTTTCCATCAGCTGGAATTATCTAAATCTGTTGGATCTACTCTCAGAGTGATCTACTCTGAGAGTCAAACAACAAAAAATGGATGGAAACAACAAAACAACAACAACAACTAAAATTATCAATCATAATAATTATTATGATTTACTTCTATTATTTACTTTACTTTCGATTCTTTATTATCTTTCACCGGGTCTTTAACCGAGACACAGGCTGAGGCAAGGAAATGATTAGAAGTATTCTTTGTGTTTATACTTTTGCCGTCTCTTTTGGGTGTTATTTTTCCAATTACAATGATAGTACTTTCCTAAAGTGATAAACAGTTCTGTAAAGTGCATTTTTTTTGTATTTCATGTAGGCTAGAAGTACTATCTCTCTTGCTAATGGGTTTATCACTCTCTTTCTTCATCATACACAGGGCTACCACAATTACTAGTACGGTAGTAATTTTAAGGTACCACATTTTTTTCAATTTCTATTTTTAGGTTTTTTCATTTACATATTTTTATTATACTCTTTGATTGATATGTTATCTGTTGGCACCAACATATCAATTAGAAAGCATGTTTTTTTTATAAGGCATAACCACTGTATCTGGTCTATTGCAATTTTTTCTAACAGTTTTGAATAGTATATATATATATGGCCGCGATTATGTGATCTGTTTGTATCTCAAAATCTTGGAGAATTTTGTGCATCTCATTCACGAAGACAAGTCCTTGTTTGTGCAGATACTATTTAGTAGTATGGTCAAATTTCAATTTCTTGCACAATTCCCTTTGTATAACCTTCTCCACACAGTCATGTTCGTTTGCTGCATTAGCTTATTTTGTAATTGATCACCACATAAGCTAAAATTGCTTTTCTATTGTATTCCATCAATTTTCGTTTTAACATAATTGTTCCTTATGGCATTGAGTTGTGCTTCGATTAGAAAAAATTCAGTTTCTCTTTTAAGGTTTCCTTTTCTTAGCCATGTCCGGGTCTTCGTGCGTGAAATTTCGCCAGTTTGTCGCTTGAAATATCCATACGATTGTTTTTCTTCCCATTTCTCTTTCTTAGCTGTTGTTCTGTTTATCTTTATGATGCATATTCTTTTTCTGGTCTTTGTAATTAGTCTTTCTTTGCTCTTTTTTATGTAGATTTCTTGTCATCGTATTGATGCATCGACCCTACTGGGATGTAAGCCCTTATGAATCATAGTTAGCTTTCTTATCTTTTGGTCTGCTGAAGTTCTTCCCGCGTTCATTTCAAGAATTGTCCCGATTATCTTACCCTGGGGACAGCCGAGCTATTTACCCCTTTGCCGCAAGTCTTAGTTTTAAGAACTTATTATTATTATTATTATTATTATTATTATTATTATTATTATTATTATTATTATTATTATTATTATTTTACTCTTAGCGAGTTTCTGTTTTAGGCAAGATCCAAGTATTTGTTTATCTTTTTGTATACTTTTAATTTTACATTATGGTCCACTGGAATGACAAAATCGACTACATGACAAGGTTTTTTTTTTAAAAAAAGCTCTAGTCTGGTTTTTTGGGCGGGATTAGGTAATCCGGTATTATTTCAAAATTCCCGAGAATTTTATGCATCTCATTGTCTAGGACAGATTCTGATTTGTATGCCTACCTCTTGTTTATATGGTCAAATTTCAATCTCTTGCACAGTTCTCAGTGGATCTCCTTTTCCAACTGGTTGAGTCTTGTTGGGTATTCTTTTTATGAAAGTTTTCTACATTCACTTATGTGATTAACCGTTTTTCTCTGACTTCTCATTATCTTCACTTCCTATTATCGATTTTAACTTTGATATAATTGGTCCTTTTGGCATTAATTCATCATCATCATCATCATGTTGCGCCATCAGCACGGATATCTCTGACCCTCTTTCGCCACCCCTCCCTATCATCCATCGCTTTCGGCAGATCCTCAGGGCTATATCTCGTATCTACACAGAACTGCTGTATGTAAGTTCGAGCTGGTCGCTCTGCGGTGAAAAAGTCTCGACATTTTCTTTTCCTCTTGGAAAATCCGATCTTATCGAAAAATGGATAAAATTTGTTAATCGAAATAATTTGTATTTCCTGCTTTTACATTTGAGATCTCAAATATTTTTGTTTCCTCTAAGGAGGGATATTAAGAGGACAGGCTTTACTTATGCATGAACTTTTAGATGAAGGGTAGAAGTTTATTTTCACCCATAGGTTTCAAAGTGACCCTCTTGAAAATAGATTTTCCCAATATCGACTGATGAGTGGGGGTAGATTTTTGGTGAGTCTTCGAGAAGTATTGAGTACTGAGAGAATACTGACCTGTCGGTCTCTTTTAAAACAAGACATCAAATTTTGGGAAGAAAACCTCAAGCTAGTTCAAAAGAATGATATAAGGAATACTTTGACTTACTTTCTCGAGGAGGTCTAACTGTTCCATCCTGAAAAATGGCTGAGTTTGTTTGTGCTTGTTTTGCTATACTTGAATATACAGATCAATTTATAGTAAAAAATCATGAATCCACAACAAGAGTGTCTGCAAAACGAGTTTGGGGAATAATATAGTTTTAAATGAGGAAAACACATTGAAAAAGGACTTATATTTGCAATATGAATTGTAAATATATTTTACAACAATAAACCAAAAATTCATCTGATGATGTCCGAAAGAATACTGTGGAATGTTTTAAAAAAAGGCAAAGATCCAAAGAAAATCCATTTTAAAGAGAAAATGTTAATATCCTTTTACTTAGGTTTGTGTATTACTGCATATTTTTTTTATTAATATTTGTTTGTTTGCCTAAAATATTTCATTATTTTATTATTAATTTTCTGGAAAAAATATCTATGTAATTTTGCACAATTTTAATAGTGTTCAGATAAAATATACATAAATTGACAATAAAAGAAATCAGCCTGTTAGAATCAGCCTGTTAGAAATCAGCCTGTAAATGTGACATATGGGGTTATATTTATCAGTGGGCTATGATGCACCTAAGCAGTTCTCAATGCTGGCAAGTTCTCTTTTTTTAAACGTATAGTCTATGTCATCTCTTCAGCGTAAGGAATTGTTATAAATTTCCTTGTCTTTGATTATATTTGTTCATCCCTTGTTTATTTGAAGAATGGTCACGAATATCTTATTGCTCAGATGTTTATTTATTTGATGAGATTAATGCAGTAGATCTTGATTTCGAGACGTTTTCTTGTTCTTTTGAGGTTCTCTTTTTGGTAAATCTTTAAAAACTTTTTTGACTCTGTTTGATGGTATCAAATATTCCTGTGCAATTTTCTTTTTCTCGACGTATTCTGATGCTTTCCTGGTTTGTTAGTTCTATTCCTTCAGTTGAATCTGTTTTTTCATTCATAATTAGCATGGCAGATTGTGCAGTCATAAATTCCATTCCTATATCCTGGCTGTATATTTTTTATAGTTTGTATCAGGGGTTATAGCATTATTGTTTTTCTTGTGAATTTTTCACATACGTTTGAACTGGTGGTCTTTCACTGAAGTCTGAGTAACAGCAAGTCTACTCAGGTAATCAGGACTTTTCTGAGTATTCCAACCTATCTAAACAATGCTGTTGTTTGTAAGTTCTCGATTTTTCCTCTGGTTTCCAATTCTTCCAGTCTTTTTCCAAACTTTTAGGAACCATTCCAAAAGACCAACAACAATTGGTATCACCGTCACTTTCATGTCCCAGATATTTTTCACCTGTCAAGATCCATTCTGGCAATCTTTTCGTTTTCTTCATTTTCACTTGAAACGGCAAAATTCACTTGATAACGTCTTCTTTTCTTTTTGTTAATTTAGTTTTGGGATCGTAATTCGGTGATCTGCTTTATCTCAAAACCCAGATAAATTTTTGGGTCACATTTTCTTGGACGGATACTAGTTTGTGCTTATACCATTTAGTAGCATGGCCAAATTTAATCTCTTGCACAATTCCCTGTGAATTACCTTTCCCATCAAGTTGTATCTCTTCTTGTACTCCTTTTGTTGCATTTGCTAATAATGTAATGAATCATTTCATCTTTGTCACCGCATAAACTAAACTTCCTTTTCTGTTGCAAATAATCAATCTCACCTTAGATATAAATCCTTATTCTTATATTATTTCGACAAATCTTTGCTAATAAACAGGAACTGAATTTCATCATTTTGTTTTCGCTTTCTTTTCATTTTTCTCTTGCAACATTAAAATTGGTCGGTGAAATTGTTGCCTTTGTTTTAATCATTTGTCATGTGATTTTATCTGGATTCCCACTTGAGGTGATAGATATGTATTTATATTGACAAGAGTATCTTACGTTAATCTCTTTAATTAAGCTCAGTACAATATGCAATAGAGAGAGAGAGAGAGAGAGAGAGAGAGAGAGAGAGAGGGGGGGAGGAAAGAGGGATAGAAATAAAGAAAGCTTGAGAAAGAAACCAGCGAGAGGAATAAAAAAATAAGAAAGAGAAGTAAAAAAACAACAAGCAAGAAGGATCTCAGATCGACCCACAATTTTGAGAAGATATTAAAATGATTTTCCTCTTCGAGTTTTATATTATTACTATCTCTTTATGAGTTTTTTTCACAGCAGTAGTATATGGTGGTTTTCCTTGAAGTTCGAATGAAGCAAATCATAACATTTCTTCAGGATTCTTCTAAGTGTTCTAGCTGATCTCAGCTGTGTTGTGGTTGGACGCTCTTAATTCTTCTTCTGATTTTCAGTCCTCCAGTACCGTTGATGTCGTTGATGCCTAAAACAGCATAGAATCTCTCTATTTCACCGTAATTCTTGAGTGAATAGGGATGTATTCTCTGGAGACTGAATCTATAGTTACTTGAACTTTAAGAGTTACACAAGAAAACAATGAAATTTTAAGCAAATTCAAATGCAGAGAGTAAACCAACAATTCAAATGAAGACAAAAATAAATAAGAATGATTTTTTTCTTAGTATTAAAAATTGACGTAAAATATTTCGTGTGACGATGACAACTTTAAGGATAGATAAATGAAGTCGATGCCAAAAAATGATTTGAAAGAGAAAAATCTGTTAAATGAAAGAGAAAAAAAAATCAACATTGAGGTAAAAAAAAAAGCTATTAAGAAAATTAATATAACGTGGAAAATTAGAATGACAGGCATTGAAAGGTATTCTTTTGAATTAATGAATATGCCTGACTGAAAATAGTGACGATTCAATAACAGTTATGATAGCATTTTCAACTTATTTTTAACTTCTATTCGACGCTTCCTTCAACGCAACATGATCTCTTCTTCATTCTTCCGCTGGTAAATGATTAATTGTTTACAGCGACATTAATACATGCGTGTCCCCGCCTTAAACATTAAACCAGTTTTTGTCATGCTATTCTGCAAATATAATTCGTAATAAATGCACAATTTCCTTCTGGTTTAGTAATAATGCATAAGAAAATAACCCAAACACTGCAATGCATATTTGAAAGCGTATAGGTAATTATTATGCTCAGGGTCTGTGTAGTGGGATGCAGCCAGAGCATCAATCTGGGTCTGGAAAGCCAAGTCACTTCCGAGAATTTCTTAAGTAATATAACAATTTAATCAATTCTTTTAAAATTAAAAAAATGCGGAGTAAAGAAAATATGATATAAAATGTTTTAATTTCTTGTAATGTAAAGAATATTTAAATAAAAGAGGAAAATAATTTCTTGTTTTCATTTATTTTCATAGTTCGCAAAGTTTTTATTGTAATTAAGTTTTAACATTTTCATTTGAAATTTTCTCCGAAATGAAGGCCTGCTGCCAGTTGTCTTTGTCGTATTGTCTTATAATTCTTGCATTCTAGAATAAAAAAAAACTTTAAATGTGATTCTTCCTTTAAATTTCTTTTGGTCCCTTTTTCGCTGTTTTTTATATCTTCTTCAAAATGCTTTCTTATGCACTCCTTTCACATTCCATACAGCAGATGTAATTAGTATGACAAAAAGAAGCCGGTAGACATTTGAGCATGTAGGATGGCATAAAAACATCATAGCATTACCTTTTTAAAAGTCTTTCAAAAGAATTGACTATCCTGATATCTTGTTTATGGCAAAAGGCAACATAATTAAATTATTCAGAAATTTGATTGATCAAAACATAACATTTTTATAAGATTGTTGCATTTCAAAGAATCAAAATATTAAGCAAATATTGACTAAAAAAAAAACGAGGCAAAAAATAAAAAAATAGATAAATAAAACAAAATAAAAACAAAAAAAAAAACAAGATTCAGAATGAGCTGTGTCACTAAATGACAAACATCAAACTGAACTTCAAATATCAATCAAAAGGATTTCTCTAAGTCGGTGTAATCTTTATGTTTTTGATTTTATACACAGAATTTGTCTCTATTAAATAGAAAAAAAAGAGTCAAAAGCAATAATTGTTATCTATTAATCGTGGCTTCAATTAATATAAAAAAATGTTGAAGGAAGATAATGTTGCGCTAATCTATTAAGTTCTTATCAAACTTGGAAAATTAGTATTTGAAATTCTGGCTTTTATTTGGTTTCGAAGATGAAACTTCAGCTCCAAGTGGGAAATATGTAATCATCTTAGTCACATATAACGAATCCTGCAAAAGTAGAAAAAGGTTATGCAGAAAACAAAATAGCCCGAAAATAAGGAAACATATTCCAACGTTTAACATCTAAACATCGCAAAAGTCTATCTATCTCTAATATAACACGTGACGTCATTACTGGTTATCTAGTTTCAGCTTGTCACTGGATAATAATCATGAAGAATTAGAGAGTGGTGTTCGTGTTGTTCAAACGTTGCTCACTATAAACTATGATATACAAATGTTACTTTACAATCTTTTCATCTACCAACCTTTCTCTCGAAAAAATCGTATGGCGGTTGAAGTGTGGCGGCGTATACAAACTTCACTAGTTGAAGAATGACCTTTCATATCATTACATCGGTGGAAGGATTCTATTACTAACACTGTTGTTGTGTTCTCTCGTGACAGAAACTGATCCCGGTGGAGACTCATATGTTTGACTAGCCCTATTTAAGAGACCGACACAGACGGACAAAGGGATGCATCCCTCACCCACTTCCCATAGAAGGGCGACCTCGGATTAGCCAAGAACTACCGAGGTATAACCTTTACCTCCATTGCGGCCAAGATATACAATGCTCCACTACGCAACCGCATAGAACCCAAAACTGAGAACATAGGAAGAACCAAAATGGCTTTCGGAGATATAGATCTACGATGTCACGAATTTTGACTACCCGTTGAATTCTTGAAGGTGTAAGTGCAAAAAAACTAGAGGCGACAATATCATTTGTCGACTTCGCCAAGGACTTTGACTCCATCCACTGAGGAAAGATGGAGCAAATAACACTCGCCTACGGCCTACCCAAAGAAACAGTCGCAGCTATTATGATGCTATATAGAAACACGAAAGGAAAAGTCCACTCCCCGGATGGAGACACAGACTACTTCGACATTGTAGCAGGTGTGCTGCAAGGAGGCACACTAGCCCCATGCCTCTTTATCATCTGTTTAGACTACATGCTTAGAACGTCTATTGATAAAATAAAATATTGTGGTTTTAAGCTGACAAAAGAAAGAATCAGAAGATAACCCTCACAAACAATTACGAACGCAGACTACGCCGACGACAGAGCGCTTCTGGCAAATACACCCGTCCAAGCCGAAACCCTGCTACATAGTCTAGAACGAGCAGCTGCTGGCATAGACTTCCATGTCAATACACACAAGACGGAATACATGTGCTTTAATCAAAGAGGTGACATCTCTACACAAAATGTAGTTCTCTGAAATTAGTAGACAAGTTTACCTACCTAGGAAGCAGTGTCTCATCAACCGAAAAAGATTTCAACACACGACTAGCAAAGGCATGGACAGCTATCCATAGACTATTGGTCAGATGAAATTCAGACCTGACCGATGAAATGAAACGCAGTTTTTTTCAAGCGGCTGTCATATCGATACTGCTGTATGGATTCACTACATGGACGCTAGATAAACGTATGGAGAAAAAGGTTGACGGCAAACTACACAAGAATGTTGCTAGCAATATTGAACAATTCCTGGAGGCAGCACCCCACAAAGCAGCAGCTGTATGGCCACTTACCCCCTATCACGAAAGCAATCCAAATTAGACGAACAAGATACTGCTGGGGAAGTAACGAACTCTTGTGGACTCTCTCACATGGACGAGCAAAGGCAGGATGTCCAGCTTCAACCTACATACAACAGCTCTGTGCCGATACAGGATGTAATCTTGAAGACCTACCGGAAGCGATGGTCGATAGAGAAGGGTAGTGGGAGAGAATCAGGGAGATCCGTGCTGATGGCACGACATGATGATGATGATGATGATGATGATGATTTAAGAGACCACTGCTCACCCGGACGGAGGATGGTGTGGGCTTGAAATTATAAGTAACTGCAATGATCTATCAAAGATTATGCAGTTGCCATTCATGTATGTGCCCAACCCCTCCGTAAAAGCAGGTTGCAACACAAAGTCAATTTTTAGTAGAATTTTAGTTTTTAAATCAGAGTTTTCTTTCTCCTAGACTGGTTGCTGTACCAAAGTTCGAGAGCCCAATCTATCCTACTATTTAACCATAATTTGATGGAGAGTAGTTATTTTCATATCTTTCCCAAGTGTATTAGTGCTGTGTGAAATGTAGTTTCAGCCAGGATTTGAAGTTGAGTTGCCGTATCCATTTCCAGCAATGATGACCGTTACACTAAGAGCGCCAGTATCTGTATGTATGACAGAATCTTATTTTATAGTGGAGGGCCACGGACAAATCAATACTCATACGTGACCGTCACAAAAAATGATGTAGGTATGTATGTATGTATGTATGTAAAACTACCTATTCAAAACGATCTACATATGTTTATATAACAAATATCTAAGCCATTATTTAATAGGTCGTGTGTTAAGCGTAACAATATTTTTGTAGCTTCGCGTTGTTAAATAAAAATTGTTCGACAGATTTTCCCCACATTTTGATGTTCCTTGTCGTTCCTTAATGACATCTTTAAATTGTTAGCATAAATACGAATTTAGGCACCGAGCTAGAGATATCGTTAGCAAGATCATGTATCTAACCATATATGTACGGGGTTAGTGGAATCATCCATTTTACCTTTTTTAATGAGTGGCTTGGAACCAATAATTTTCATATTTTCGATTGCTATGCTTCGTCAATTTTTTTTTTTTTTTGTGTATCGATCGAATATTTTTTTGTCTTGTGTTTTCCGAATGCATAATTTGCCACGACTGACGCTTTGCTTTAGCACAAAACATACACACATATACACAAATTCTCACCTTCACTTCCTGATATATATATATATATATATATATATATATATATATATATGTGTGTGTGTGTGTGTGTTTGTGCTTCTTAGCAATTGATTAATTTCTTAAGATTGAATCGATAAACAATATGAATAATTGTTATATTGATACATTTTGATTAATTGATTGATTGATTCATTCCAATGTTATGTCAATCAATCAATCAAAGGTTATTTTCTAGCTAGAGGTTAGGGAATTATGCTCATATTTGATTTTTTATGAAATTGTTTCTTAAGAGCTTTTTGCACACGGTCCTATCAAATACAAATATTTGACCCGTACACACGGTACGATATTATTTGAACCTTCACTGGTCAATGTGAACCTAGAAGAAATGAGAATTAAGGACTACTCATCACGTCATATCTCCAGAACTGGAGGCTCAGCACCTAATATGTAGAACTTCTTGAGGTCAGTGGGAATCTGGGAGAAATGACAATAATGTAGAACCACTTATCATATCTCCACAACTGGAAGCTCCACGTTTAATTTGTCGAACTTCTCCAGGTCAATGTGAACCTGAAAGAAATGTCAATGAAGGAGTGCACCTCACTTGTCATATATCTTGAACGGGAGGCTCAACACCTAATGTGTAGAATTCTCCGGGGGAATATGAAACCCTAGCAGAACTGAAAATAAAGGAGTACCATTTACTTATCATATATCCATAACTGAAGGCTCAACACCTAATATGTAGGACATCTCCGGGTCCATGTGAACTTAGGAAAAATGGCAATGAAGGAGTACCCCATACCTCCCATATCTCCAGAACTGAAGGCTCAACACCTAATATGTAGGATATCTCCGGGTCGATGTGAACTTAGGAAAAATGGCAACGAAGGAGTACCCCTCACCTCCCATATCTCCAGAACTGGAGGCTCAACACCTAATATGTAGAACTTCTGCGATTTAAAGTGAACCTGGGAGAAATGACAATGAAGGAGTACCCTTCACTTGTCATATCTCAAGAAATAGAGGCTCAACACCTAAAATGTAGAAATTCTTCGGGTCAACGTGAACCCGGGAGAACAGACAATAATGGAGGACCACTTATCATATCTTCTGAACAGGAGGCTCCATATTTGATATGTCGAACTTTTCTGTGTCAAAGTGAACCTGTTAGAAATAACAATGAATGAGTACCCCTCAATTGTCATATCTCCAGAACTGGAGGCTCAATACCTAATATTTTGAACTACTCCGGGCCAATGTGAACCTGGTAGAACAGACAATATAGGAGTACACCTCCCTTCTCATATCTCCTGAACTGGAGGCTCCACATTTAATATGTCTAACTTCTCTGTGTCAATGTGAACCAGGGAAAAATGACAATGAATGAGTAACCTTCACTTGTTGTATCTCCAGAACTGGAGGCTCAACACCAATTATATAGAACTTCTCCAGGTCAATGTGAACCTGGGAGAAATGGCAATGGAGTAGCCATCACTTAGCATTATCTAGAACTGGAGGCTCAACACCTAATATGTAGAACTTCTCGGGGTCAATGTGAACTTGGAAGAAATGACAATGAAGGACTAACCCTCACTTGTCATATCTTTAGAACTGGAAGCTCAACACCTAATATGTAGAACTTCTTTACATCAATGTGAACCTGGGAAAAATGGCAATGAAGGAGTACCCCTCATTTATCATATCTCAAGAACTAGAGTTTCAACACCTAATATGTTGAAATTTTTAGGGTTAACGTGAACCTGGGAAAAATAGCAATGAAGGATTACTCTCACTTATCATATCTCCAGACCCTGAGGCTGAACACCCAATATGTAGAACTTCTCCGTGTCAATGTGAACCTAGCAGAAATGATAAGGAAGGAGTACCCCTTACTTGTCATATCTCAAGAACTGGGGGCCCAACTCCTAATAGTTAGAAATTTTCTGGGTCAATATGAACCTGGGAGAATAGACAATAAAGGATTACCAGTACCATCTACTTATCATATCTCTAGTAGTGGAGGCTAAACACCTAATATGTAGATATTCTTCGGGTCAATGTGAATCTGGGAGGACAGGCAATATAGGAATACCACTTATTATATCTCGAGAAATGGAGGCTCCACATCTAAATGTAGAACTTCTCCGTGTCAATGTGAACCTGTGAGAAATAATGAATGAGTACCCCTTACTTGTCTAATCGCCAGAACTGGAGGCTCAACACCTAATATGTAGAACTTCTCCGAGTCAGTGTAAACCTGGGAGAATAGACAATAAAGGATTGCCATTTGCTTATCATATCACCAGAACTGGAGGCTCAACACCTGATATGTAGAACTTCTCCGAGTCAGTGTAAACCTGGGAGAATAGACAATAAAGGATTGCCATTTGCTTATCATATCACTAGAACTGGAGGCTCAACACCTGATATGTAGAACTTCTCCGAGTCAGTGTAAACCTGGGAGAATAGACAATAAAGGATTGCCATTTGCTTATCATATCACCAGAACTGGAGGCTCAACACCTGATATGTAGAACTTCTCCGAGTCAGTGTAAACCTGGGAGAATAGACAATAAAGTATTGCCATTTGCTTATCATATCACCAGAACTGGAGGCTCAACACCTGATATGTAGAACTTCTCCGTGTCAATGTGAATCTGGCAGAAATGACAATGAAGGCATACCCTTCACTTGTCATATCTCCCGAAATGGACGGTTAACACCAAATATGTACAACTTCTCAGTGTCAATGTAAACCTGAGAGAAATGACATTTAATGAGTACCCCTCACTTCTCTCCAGAACTGGAGGCTCAACGTCACATACAGTTTAATATCATACACAGTTCACTTGAATTGTGAATACAATTTGAAATTTTACGTTGAACGGATGACATGTTGCAATTGTTGGGAAGCGGTTATGTGTGTCCGTAAAAAGCAAAATTAGTAGTTCGAAATTTTATCTTCGTTGAGGGAACTTTATGGAGTGCGTAATCTGTTAGCTTTGACGTGGATTCAAAGTTTCAATAGAGTCAGTGAAATTATTATTAAATTGCCAATTGAATTCTATCTGTAACGAGACATGAGCTGTTAACTGTTTACGCGAATGAAGTACGTAAAGTTTTGTTGTCTGAAAATGGCTATAATCATCTGTAGCAGAAAAGAAAACAACTGATACGCGTACCTTATTTGTAGTTTTGTATCTACTGAGAAAAAGAATATTTAAAAAATTAAGCGGAGAAAACAGTCTGAATAGAAAATTAAAACTTGTGATGATGAAGAAGAGGAAAAAAAGAAAAAGCTGAAAGAGGAGAAAAACTGAGAAGAAAGAGGATGATAAAAATTAAGAAAGGAAAAAGGAAAACAGATGTTAAGGAGAAAAAGAGAGAAAAGGGAAAAAAAGTGGAGAAAAATGCAGAAAGAAAAGGAAAAAACGAAGGTAAGAGAGGAGAAGAAATAGAAAAAACAAAGAAAGAAGGATAAAATGATGAAGAATGAGTGAAGAAGAAGAAGAAGAAGAAGAAGAAGAAGAAGAAGAAGAAGAAGAAGAAGAAGAAAAGAGGTTGAAAATAGTCGAATGAAAATAAGAAGAAAAGGAAGGCAAAGCTTGAAGTGGATAGGACCATCTGGAGATAACCTTCGGCAAAGTAAGATGTTATGATCTTTTTCAGAATATATCTGTTGCTAACGTACCTGCTGTTTATTATTGCTGTTCTTTTTTTTTTTTTTAACCCCACCCAGCCTTTGCATCGTTTCACTTCCTATATCATTCGTCTGGGGGCTGTCATGGCAGCTATCATCATCATCATTAGCAGCAGCAGTAGCAGCAGCGTAAATATAATTATCAACATTATTATACCACCTGTCAGAAGTATGATGGTATGCAACAGCTGCCTCCTCACAAGTATCACTGTAAACAGATATATCATAACCCTAACTTTAATCCTATCACCGTTTTAACCACAATTTCCAGTGTAAGTACACTCAAAATTACATCATCGTAATTATGTAGATGATGATGATGATCATCATCATCAATATTTCTAGTGCTATTGGCTTCGACAAACACCATCATCACCATTATCATAATTATATATTCCACTCTCGTTCATTCCCTAAGTAATTACCCTTGAGCCTACGAACGCCGTCCTCATTATTTCCCAGTATCATCAAAGTTTTTGGTGCTATTTGCTTCGACAAACATCATCACAACCTTTAACATAATCATGAATCACACTCTTCATCATCTCCTAAGTAATCATCCTCGAGCTCACATCCAACATCATCATCATTTCTCACCATCATCGACATTTTAAGTGCTAATTGCTTCAACCACCCACTCCTTTATTCCGTACGTAATCACCCTCGAGCTCATGTTCACCATCATCATCATCCCTCATTATGATCAACATTTCTTGTGCTATTTGTTACACCATAACCACTATTATCATAATCATGAATTCCACAATCCTTCATTCCCTAAGTAATCCCTCTAGATCCCACATTCACCATCATCATCATCATCATCATCATCATCATTTCTCAGTAGCATTAACATTTCTGGTGCTCTTTGCTTCGAAAGACACCATCACAACCTTTACCATAATCATAAATTTCACTCTCTTTCATTCCCTAAGTAATCCCCCTCGAGTCTACATCCACGATCATCATATTTTCTCACCATCACCAACATTTCTTGTGCTATTTGTTTCGACAAACACCATGACCACCCACCATGAATTTCATCCTCTTTCATTCCCTAAACACTAAGTAAACACTGTTGAGACCACATCCACCACCATTATCATCATTCCTATATATCATCAACATTTCTAGGGCAACATCACCACCTTTATCATAATCATTATTTCCACTGTCCTTCCATTTGTATTCACCCTCGAGCTCGCGTCCTGATTATTATCATTTCGCTGTATCATCAACATTTCTAGTGTTATTTGTTTCGACTAACACCGTCAGCATCTTTATCATAATCATGAATTCCACTCACCTTCATCCCCTGAGTAATCACCGTCAAGCCCTAGTCAAACATCATCATCATTTCTCTGTATCATCAACATTTCTTGTACTACTCGCTTCGACAAACGCTATCTCTACCTTTATCATAATATTGAATTCAACTCAACTTCATTACATAAGTAATCAGCTTTGAGTCTCCATCATCATTTCCCATCATCATCAACATTTCTAGAGTTATGTTTCGACAAATACAATCACCACTTTTATCATTATCATGAAATGTACACACGTTCATTTCCTAAGTAATCGCACTCTTGCCTAGGCCAACCGTTATTATCATTTCTCAGTATCATCAACATTCCTAGTGCTATTTTTTCGACAAACTCCGTCATAACATTTATCTTAATCATAACTTCCACTCTCCTTCATTCTCTAAGAAACCACCCTTTGGTCCACGTCCACTTTTATCATCATTTTCCAGTATCAGGAACATTTCTTGTGTTATTTGCTTCGACAAACACCATCACCACCTTTATCATAAACCAGAATTCCACTCTCCTTCATTTCTTAAGTAATTACGCTTATGTCTACGACCACCATAATCAACTTTCTCAGTATCATCTACATATCTGGTGCTATTCACAACAACCAACATCATCACCAACTTTATCATAATCATGACGCCCACTCTCCTTCATTCCCTGAATAATCATCCTCGAGCCCACGTCCATAATCATCATCATTTCTCAGCATCATCAACAAATCTCGTGCTATTTGCTTTGACAGACACCGTCACCACCTTTATCATAACCATTCCACTCTCGTTCATTCCCTAAATAATCACTCTCGAACCCACGTCTGCCATCATCATCATCATCTGTTTCATCAACATTTCTGACGCTATTCAGTACGACAAACACCATCACCATCTATATCATAATCACGAATTCCATCCATCTACATTCTCTAAGTTATCATCCTAGAACCCACGTAAACCAATATCATCATTTTCAGTATCATCAACATTTCTCGTGCTATTTGCTTCGACAAACACCATCACTACCTTTATCATAATCATGAATTCCACTCTTCTTCTTCCCCTAAGTAACCAAGCTCGAGCCCATGTCCACTATCATCAACATTTTTAGTGGTATTTGCTTCGACAATCTCCTTCACTACTTTCATTATCATCATGAATTTCACTCCCGTTAATTCAGTAAGCGATCACCATCGAGCCTACATCCACCGCTATCATCATCGTCATTTCTCAGTATTCTCAAAATTTCTTGTGCGATTTTTTCGACCAACATCAACACAATCTTTATCATAATCTTGAATTCGTCTCTTCATTTCGTAAGCAATCACCCTCGTGTCGTCATCCACCAACATCATCATCATTTCTAATGATATTTGCTTCGACAAACACCATCACAACCTTTATTATAATCGTGAATTCCACTCTCCTTCTTTCTGTAAGTAATCATCCTCGAGCCTATGTCCACCACCATCATCATCATCATCATCATCATCATTTCTCAGTATCATCAACATTTCTAATTCTATTTGCTCCAAAAACACTATCACCACATTTATCATTATAATGAATTCCATCTTCCTTCATTCTCAAAGTAATTACCTTTGAGCCCACATACACCATCATCATCATCATCATCATCATCATTTCTCAGCAGCATCAACATTTTTAGTGCAATTTGATTCGACAAACAACATCACCACTTTTATCATAATCAAGAATTCAACTCTGCTTCATTCCTGCTGGTGATGCTGTTTGTGGCAACAAATACCACTAAAAATGTAGATGATACTGATAAATGATGATGATGATGATGATAGGGAACGTGAGCTCGTGGGTGATTACATACCGAATGAAGGAGATTGGAATTGAAGATTACGATAAAAGTGATGATTGTGGGTGGTTGAAGCAAGTAGCTCTTGAAATATTGATGAGAGTGAGAAATGATTGTGATGTTGGATGTTGGCACGAGGAAGATTTCTTTGGAGATGATAGACAGTGGGATTCAGGATTATATTTAAGGTGGTGACGATGTTTGTCGAAGCAAATCACATAAAAAATGTTGATGATACTGAGAAATGATCATAACGGTGTCCATTGGTTCGATGGTGATTTCTTAGGGAATGAAGGAGAGTGGGATTCATGATTATCATAAAGGGGGTGATGGTCTTTGTCGATGAAATTTGCACTGGAAATATTGATGACGCAGACTAATGATGATGATGGTTGACATGGGTTCGACGGTGATTATTTAGGGAATAAAGGAGAGATGAATTCATGATTATGATTAAGGTAGTGATCGTGTTTGTCGTAACGAATAGCATAAAAAATGTTGATGATTCTGAGAAATGATGATGATGATGATGGTGAACATGGACTCGAGGGTAGCTACTTTGGGGGAGAGAGAGAGAGAGAGAGAGAGAGAGAGAGAGAGATAGAGAGAGAGAGAGAGAGAGTGTGTGTGTGTGTGTGTGTGTGTGTGTGTGTGGAATTCATGATTAGGATAAAAGTGGCGATGGGATTTGTCGAAAAAATGGTGCAAGAAATATTGATGATAATGAGAATTGATGATGGGAGACGTCGGCTTGTGTTTGATTAATTAGGTAATGAGGGAGCGTGAAATTCCTGATTATGATAAATTTTGTGATGGTTTTGTCGAAACAAATTCTCCTAGAATTGTTGATGATATTAAGAAATGATGATGATGGTGGATGTGAGCTCGAGGGTGATTACTTGTGATATTTGTTTCGACAAACACGATCATTACCTTTATCATAATCATGAATTCCACTAAGCAATCCTCCACGAGCCAACATCCCCACCGTCCTCATCGTTTCTCCCCATCATCTACATTTCTAGTGCAAATTTTATCATTATTTTTCATTAACATCAACATTTCTGTCGCCATTTGTTTCAACAAACACTATCAGCACTTTTATCATAATCATTAATCCCACTCTCATTCATTCCCTAATTAATCACTCTTGAGCTTATGTCCACAATCATTATCCTTTCTCAGTAACATTTCTGTTGCTATTTATTTCGACAAACACTATCACGACTTTTATCATTATTCAGAATTACACTCTCCCTCATTCCCTAAGTAATCACTCTCAAGCCCACGTCTATCATCATTTCCCTGTATCATCAAATTTATTGAGGTACTTGCTTCAACATTCAACATCACAACTTTTATCATTGTCTTGAATTCTACCCTCCATCATTCTCTAAGTAATCACCTTCGAGCCCATGTCCAACATTATCATTCCTCAATATCCCCAACATTTCTTGCGGTATTTGCTTCGACAAACATCATCACCACTTTTATCATAATCATGAATTTTACTCGTCTTCATGCTCTAAATAATCACCCTTGAGCCCAGAACCTCCATCCTCATTACTTCTTATTATCATCAACATTTCCTGTGCTATTTGCTTCGACAAACACTCTCACCACCTTCAACTTGAATTCCACTCTCCTTCATTTCCTATGTAATCACTCTGAAGCCAACATCCGCTATCATTACTATTTCTCAGTGTCATCATACAACCATAGATATTGTCAACATCCCTTCTAATATCACTGATCTTCGCATTGATGATTGTTTCACAATCGCTACCATCATCATCATCATCAACAACGATTCCATTGAAACTACTCCCATTAAAAACACTTATGTGTGAGCCAAGTTCAAATTCTGGATGAGGATATTTGTCTCTCCCTTTTTTTACTCACACGTATGAGCAAAATATTTTGGCAAATTGGTTTCACTTGATACAACCACCATTCAAGGAGAAGGAAAGACTATGGACTCAAAAACCGAGGTGATATTTTGACAAAACAATTGAACATCTTTATTATTATCTACTTACCAACAAACTGAGGCTTGCTACGTAGAATTTGCTATAAAATATAACAATCGAATTCTTGAAACAAAGGAAACACTTAGGTTTTATATTTTCCAAAAATCTTTAAAGCAGTTTTATCTCTTATCAGACATAGTGATTCGAATCTGATCTTTCTTGATATTAATCCTCGTGCTAACGATGGACCTACCAATTGAAAAATGATTTCTTATTCATCATATTTTCAAAAGCATCAAACAAGAAATTCATTATCATAATCACAGCTATCGCTCTAAGTACCTTCTTACTCCCACTATATTCTGAATATTCACACATGTAATACCACCGCTATACAGTTTTCTACTAAGCTTTCGCCAATTTTCGTCAATTTAGCTAGATGGCATAATGGCTAATGTGCTAGACTGCGACATCGTAGTAAACGAGTTCGAATTCCAGTCGCGCTGTTGCGTTCATCTTCAGGCGAATACCTTTGGGAAAGTCATCTTATCCCACAGCTAAGGGTTAAATAGTACCACAACTAATCTTCTGCAAGGATTGCTTTAGCATTAAATAATCCACGAAGTTTGATACGGCTTTAAACAAAATCAAACAAACCAAATTCACTTTAGTTAGAATCACAATGTTTCAGTTGTTTTCCAGTAATTAGCTGATATGAGATATAATCAAAGGATGAGATGCATAATCAAAGCAATCTACTTCCGTGAATTCATTAAAGGGTTCGGTTTATAATTTCAAAAACATTATATCTTACATCTGAAGAAGGTCTAAATATATAATGGCTGAAACATTGTGATTATAACAATGAAGACGAAGACTGTGGTCTGAGTTGATTCGTGTATAATAATCATAATTTCTCATCGCAGAAATTCAAGCAAAAACTATCAAAATGAACTTGTTTTACCTTCCTTGTCACATTGGGATATTAATTTCCTTATTATTCATCTTCTTGGAGTCATTGCAAATAATGTTGTCATTATCCGAATCATATTCGTGACAATTTCCTAATTATTATCATTTTATAATTTTTGTGAAAAAAATCTTTTTATAGATTCGTTATACCAAAACAATTTCTGGCAGGATTCGGGGCGGCATTATTTTTCTTTCTGTTATTCTCCTCCATCTTCTTGATCTTCATTTCGAAGGAATCGCCGCCCACTGATACGAAGATACTCTGAAACATTTTCTCTGCCTTCCTTTTCATCTTTAACTGTTTCTCTCAGATTCTAGCTAATAATTTGCAGAAACTTCAAGCCTATTTGATTCCTTAGTACATCTGTTACTTTTACTGTCTCATTTGATCTGCCAGATACACTTCTTGGACTCTCCTTCTTCGTTTACTCTTGTTTATTTACTCTCTTCTTCCGTTCTCCTTACTCTCCAATCCCCCTCACTCCGCTATCGTCATCGACTCGCTGATATATTTGCGCCATTATTTCCCGCCATTCAGCCCCCATTCTCCGTCATTAATCTGCTGAAACTACTTTGCAAACTGCTTTTAGCATCTCTCCTGCTAGTCAACACCCTCTCTTTTTTCTTTCCTGCACGGACGGTATTTCAAATATTTAGCCACAACTTATGGAAAAATGCATTTGCTAGTAGAGCTTAACGATTAGAGCAATGCACAAGGGGCATTGAGGTTTATCATTCGGTTTTTACAATACATAATTGCAACCAGTTTGATTAGTAATATTTGATTTACAATGGTCAGTCAAAAGTTTTGCAGTATTTTGGTACGTGCTAGTTTGCGGAAAATACATCACGTGACTGAAGCATTTCAAGCCACGGAAGCTACTTTCTGTGATTAATAATATCATGGTGCGCAGATACGTTGTGCATTGATTCACTCAGTGTATGATTTAATAGCCGCTGAACAGATGAACGTGAAACGTTGTCTAATTCGGGAATTTTATCTCTTTCGAGTTCAGCCTGGATGAAAACTGCAGAGTTTCGCCGTATGAAGTCTTTCTTTAATTGAAAAATTGGAAAAACAATATTTCTACGTTCGTATTACTCCCCTCATTTGGTTTTCTACGAGACTGAATTTAGTTAATATTCATTCTTTGGTTATTAAACTCATGGGTTAGCTAAAGACTGATGTGAAACATCAGAACAGATGAAAGAAAATTTGTCAAAATATAGGATAGTCTAAAATTATTTAGAATCAAATGAATTTTGTCATTAGTTCAAAACAATTTTTGCTTAAGCTAATGATTTGAGGTGTTTTTTTTTTAACAAAACAGAATGTAATGAAAAATATACGTCGTCAAAAATTGGTTATGTCAAAAACTGAATCTCCTCTCCGAATCGTTGTTGTTTGAGTCCCAGATGATAAAGGGAAGAAATCTTTAATTTTTTAAAGAATTTCTTTCTAATAATCATTTTTTCTAATAATTGTCGACATTTTTACATTATTAAAATGATTTAAAAATAATGGAAAATTGTAAATGACTTGAAAAATCGTAAATTGAAAAAAAATTTATTAAAAGTTTCATTTTTTTACGCAGAGACAATTTTTAAAATAATTACTTGAATTTTATCGATAAAGTTTGAACGTTAAAATTGAAAGAAAAAAAAAGGATAATTGTAGAGTTTCGTTTTGTAGAGTTGTTTTTTAATGCATAAATTAAAAAAGAAGAAGAAAAACAACAACATAAAAACGGGAAAAAGCTTTCACTGGTTTCACACTGTTCTTTCATTTCTCATTTTTAAGTTGCAAAAAAAATTATACATTATGTATATGTAGTGCTATGATTATTCCCAGAATATAGTTGCACACGATTCTGCTGTCAGCAAATACCCTGTCGTGGATTGGTGCAAAATCTGTGAAGAATTAAGTTCGTAACAAGAAGGAGGATAAAGGATGACGGCACCCCAATGATTGTAGAGATTGATGAAAATAAGTACTTTCATAGAAAGTACCACAGAGGCCATTGGCGACCTAACCATTGGGTTTTGGGGGCCACTGAAAGAGGTACTGGTCGTTACTGTTTAATAAAGTTCCCCAAAGACGCCATGAGACATTTTTACCAATTATACGGCAATGGATTTTGCCTGGAAGCAGAATTATATGCCAACGCAAAACATATTGATGATGAAGTTTTTATGCACGACGCTGTTGGGTACGGAAGAAATTTTGTTCATCATTATATTGAAAGAGTAAGGAACTCAAATATTAGAAAGCACTTGGATGAGTTGTAAGAAAAAATCCATGGAGAGTGTTGGACCACTGAAGGACGTTTCCTTTTGGAAACAGATTGTAGGGCAAATGAGTTTGTAGCGTTTGTTCTTCGAATAGTTTATATCGTAAAATTGTTATTTGGATCGTTTTATTTAAGTTAAAAAAAAAAAATGTTGTATTTTCATATTCTGTTAAGTTGCATTTTAAAATTCTATTTCATTAAAACAATTAAACCTAATTTAAAACTTTACAATTTTTCCTTTTTCTTCTTTCAATTTTAAGATTTAAATTTTACCGGTAAAATTCGAATAATTAGAAAAAATTATTTATAATTTTCCATTTATTTATTCTATATTATAAAAAAATCATTATTTTAAAATCTTAAAAAAATAATCATTATGAAAAGATGTTTATTAGGTAAAAACTATTTAGAAAAATAAAAATCTAAAGAATACTTTATTATTTAAAATAAACGATTGCCATTTTGAGGGAATTTGGTGGCGACGTAACCAATATTTTAAGATGTACATTTTTGTTTCATATTGCTTTATAAAAAAACGAAAGAAAAAAAAAAAGCATTACAAACCATGAGTTCTTTTTATTACGATTGAACTTACTATAACATTCAACTCTATTAGATATCGATTCTCAAAATATGTTTCAATTTCAAGAATTAATTCTTCGGTTGAATAAAAGATTTCATGCTGCAATAGATTCTACACAAACTAATCTAGTAAAGTTAATTACTAATTAGTGTTAATGCTTCCTTCAGCTCCTCACAAAGTTGTACTTGTCTCAGCCATTAAACTCTTTTCCTTTTGGCTAAACTTTCTGTTGTCCGTCTAATAGTTTGCAACATCTCTTTGTGCTTCAAGGAAAAGAAAAACTTTAAAAAATCATGAGGTTCTTATTCAAATGGTAACTAACCTACAGGCAGCCGTTTTGCATTGTGTAATGGTTTGCAAGCTAGACTGGCAAGGCATAACTAGTGAGTTCAAGAGACCAATACATCTGGGCGAGATTTGTTGTAGTCCCAATGACAAGACGAGAGCGGCACAAGGCTTTTTCAGGTAGGCTCCGGCACAAGAAAATATCCCAGACACGCGCGGTATTTCTAAAAATGTCCTGGGCCTCTTTAGCATTTTCCTGACGCGGCGCCTCAGGCGCCAGGTGATAAACTTAGCCCCTCCAACGAGTGACAGTTCCCTGAGACACAAACAACCATACAGCACAAAATTCAAGACACTAGCTCAAAAAATGGTGCTCTGGGTAATAATTTACTAAGCATTTTGCTTAGATGTGGCACAAAGCTGAATGAATGGGTCACCCAGTAAGACTCGAACCTACTCCCGAAAGTATGCTTGTCAAGCTTGCTAGCCTTTACAAGCACCCGAGGTTTCCCCGGTTCGAACAAGAAAACTCTAGCAGCCATTATATATCACATGAATGGAACACTTGTAAAGATTCATCGCAGCCCCAACAAATAATTTGCCTACTTTAAGTAACCTTAAGTAATGTTCAAGACTAAGCAAAGTTGAGTAAATAGTCTCACGGAAAGCACTAGTTCATATTAGAACATTGAAGTTAAGCAGATAAGAACGTGTTCAGTAATTTGATGGTTAGAGATATCAGAACAGCAGGTACAATGAAAAACAAGAAAGCAGACTAAACAATGTTTAGTCAATAATTAAAATAAAAAGTAAAACAAAAGAAGCAAAATAAAAATAAGATATGAAAGAATTAATTTGTTGGCAAAAAGCAAACACTGTTTGAAATTTGTCATAATCGATTTGTGGAAAAAATTTTCAAGTCAGACTAAAAACATCATCGTTCACTTTCATAACACAGGGATTAGCACACAGATTTGAAAACAAAATTATCGATTGTTTTCTACACTGTTATTAAAAATATGCAATTATCCTATTATCTAAATTAATTTGGTGATTTAATTAATCTAGTTTTGACTTTATTATTATTTTATTTCTTGCAAAATTTTCAAATCAGCTCTAACAACTGGCTTTTCATTGAAGTCTGTGTGACAGCAAATCTCAGATGTCCAGGACTAATCTTGTTGCTTTCAACTTTTATTTGGATGGATTCAATTCTTCCTCTGATCTACAGTTCACACAGTCTCTCTTCCAGATTATTTTGAACTGTTCCAAGGGGTCCAATTACCATTGGAATCACTGTCATCTTCATATTTCACAGCCTTTTCTGCTTTTTCCTGGTTGACAAACATTGGTATGTCCATGTGTCGGAGTTTATAAAGAGAACATCGCTTATGAGTCAGTCCTTACTTCTTTTCCAGCAATGTTCAACATTGGTGTGTCCATGCGTCGGAGTTCATAAAGATAACATCGCTTATGAAGTTGGTCCTTCTCCAGCAATATACAACACGTCTTACTCGTCTTGGATTGTTTAGGAAATGGGAGGTAAAGTATCGACTGATATTGGAAAGTAAACGTCTTCATGGAGATCTGATCTCTCATTAAATAAACGGAATTTCTTTCAAGCTGTAAGCTACGTCAGTGCTACTGTATACTTGCACCACTTTGACTTTAACGAAACGCCTGGAGAGGCTAGACGGGAATTACACAAGAATGCTATGTGCTGTTTTGAACAACTCAGCATTATACAAAATAGCAGCTGTTTGGCCACTTACCTCTCAACTTACAAACCATCTACGACCAGCAAGACATACTCTGCACTGCTGGAGAAAAAGGAATCATAAATGATGTTTTCCTAAGGAATCCTTCATTTGGACGCACCAGTATTGACCGATCACCAAAAAATTACATTCATCAGCTCTGAGTCGACACTGGATGCCGTCTAAAGAATTTGTTATTCAATTGATAGATAGATAGATAGATAGATAGATGGAGAGAGAGAGAGAGAGAGAGAGAGAGAGAGAGAGAGAGAGAGAGAGAGAGAGAGAGAGAGAGAGTCAAAAGAATCCATGCTGTAGTATTTGTGCTCCCTGATTGAATCAAAGTGCCAATCCTCGCTATTTCTGACTAGAAACAAATTCATTGATTGATTTCAGTGGTATGTCAACTCATCCTGGGATATTTGATGTCTAGAAGTAAAAAGATTGAGTACATTGTACGCTTATATTTACATTGTTGTGTAATTTCTTTAGAGTTTTTTGCATACGGTAATATGATATAAAGTATTCCCACCTAAAACAAATAGTTTGCAAACAGTTACATGATATAAATTACTGCTTCTTAATTCAAATAATTTGCAGATCTATTGGAGCCATAAATGTTTCCATTCTGGCTCAGAGTGAATCTGGGGAAATGGCAATGAAGCTGCATACCCCATTTTACCTAGAGCACTAAAAATAGTGTTTCACCATCAGATGCAGTTTAGTGTCATAACTTGGATATTCCTTTTTTTTTCAGGGGTCATACCCTTTTTGGAGGGGTCATACCCTTTTTTCAGGGATCATACATTTCTGCAAAGAATTGTCTGTGTATTCTAAAACTCGTTAACGGGGTGATAAGAATTTGTTTAGTTGTAATTTACTAAGTTATTTTGTTTAGATGTGGCACAAAGCCGTATGAATGGGACATCCAATAAGAAAGTCACTCGTGAAGGTTTGCTAGTCTAGCACCCGAGGTGCCCTTAAGAATTAGTTTTCTAGAAGTACCTGTGAAAATCTAATTAGGTATATACATAAAAAGTAAAGATAATTATCTCTATTTTCTTATTTTGTCTTTATTTTTGTGGAAGAATTCTGTGCTCTTTGGAAAAATAAACATTTCTTTTTGTATATTTTATGCTTCATAGTTTTTAAAATAACTTTGAGATTTTCGTGATTAAAGATCTTAAACTCTCATTTACAGTGAAAATTCATACCCTACTGATATTTTTTTGCTGGGACTATAAGATTATATCAATAAATGTATGTCTGTAATAGATATTTGATTCAGAGCAATTAAGAAAATAAATACTCTTATCAATTCTTATAATTACAGATAATTGTGTCTACAGGGATGAGGTACGTGCGTCATTTTCGTTGTTTTGGGATTTTCACTGTAGAAAGGTACTTAGGGCAATTTCAATAACTTCATACTTTTTGACTTTCGCTATCAATGTTGCTAGTAGTGACATCCATACTGTTTATTCATTAATTAACTCCATTTCAATTTCTCCTGTTTTTTCATCATCATCATCATCATCATCATCATCAACAACAACAACAACGACAACAACAACGACCACCTCAGTTTTTCTTCTCTTGGTCTCTCTGGTCAGTATCTTCACCAACTTTTTACTCTCATTATCATTATCAAAAAATATTATCTCCCTTTCTTTGTTCCTTTTCCTTACCTTTATCTTCTATTTACTTTGATTTTCTTCTACGACTGCTCCCTGCCAAAATCTCTTTTCTTATTCATTTCATCTCTGTTGTCATTGTCATCAATTAACCTTTTTCACTTCCTTTTTCGCTTTGTCTTTCGCTTTTCTTGATTTTATCACAAAATCTTCTCTTCTTTGAGTTTTGTTTTCTTTCCCTTTTTCCTCATTTTTTTCCTTCTCTCTTCTTCCGTTTTTGTTTTTTTATTTTGACTCTTTATCGTTTCTCCTTCTTCACTGAATATTTATTATCTTCAGTACTGATTCACTTACCAAAGTAACTTAGGTATCTAAAATTAGTTCTTTGACATTCCAGTCCTATCAATTTATCTAATGTGCCTATCCCATTTCACCTACTATAGGAGATTCGCATGGCTCGTCTCGTAAAGACGTTAGAATGTTGAAGGGGTAAAACAGTCTGCAGACGTTTATCAAAAGATAACGTACTTTCGTTAACATCTAAACCCACTCATCATCAAATATTTTACAAGCATATAAACAAGCAGACATCATTTTAAAAAAGTAACCCTGTCATAAATGCCAAATCACATGGTGATCTTGGTTGTCTCCCTTGACAGCACTGCACATAGAATGTAGAACGTCTCATGTTCTAGATGAACACTGATTAAGCACATTTGGATATAAACTGAAGGAGTCTTGCTCAATAAACGAAAAAATATTTTCTCTTAAAACTATTTTCAGTTATTTTTTTTAAGAACAAAGATGCATTTCTTCTCCGCTCTTTAAAATGCGATAATTTTCTTCAAAACTTGACTAAAAAGAAATCCATGTTTTCATCTCATGAAAATCAAATTTAGCGCCAACGAACTTCCGAATGTTATTCGATCAACTCATTTTTTCTCGTAGCCTTGAATTAACTTTTTATCAAAAATATCTACTCAGGAGTTCGCAGTAATTTATCATATACCATCGCAAAATTAGTGAGTTCAGTCAGCATGAAATATACCACAATTAATACCCTGTGCCAGACTACGATAAGCTCAGTGATCAACATCTTGGAGATTTGCTGGGTAAGGAAAAGAGTTGCATATTTCCTAATGGAGTAGAGTTTGATTTTCGAGCTCAGGTAAAAACCCCAAAGAAGATTAATGCACACACACACACACACACATACACACACATCAATCTATCGATCTATCTATCTATCTAAATTTGGATAGTGTAGACACAAAGTGAATGGCATTTTGTATCTGTCACCATGCCTATATAGTCGTCAGGCCAAGACATGCTCTTTCGATCGCATGGGCGAGAAACTGGTACTTACCAAGCACCAATGAATCTTTGCATACGCTATCTTAACTTGAATATACATCCGTTATCGTCAATATTGAACCTTCTTTGTTATATATATATATATATATATATATATATATATATATATATATATATATATAAATTTTATAGTTTATTGGTTCAGAGAGGGAAAAAAGTAGATAGATCCATAAAGAGATTTATCTTTTAATTATTTCTTTTGCTCTTACACGTGAATCTAGCTTCTTGCTGTCATCAGTGAGATTTTAATGATTTTGACGGTGTCGTCTTTGGTTTATAAGTTTAGAGAAGACTACTGACAAACTTTATGGCATATCATACATACAATGATGATCTTGAGCAGACAACCAATAAACTTAATGGCATATCAAATATCAAAAACTAGTTTGAGGGAAGAGACGTGCACCCACAAAAACACACAAAACACACTCAAGTAAAAAAAAGAAAAAAAAAAGAAAAAAAAAAAAGAAAATTAAAAAAAGAGAAAGCGAGAGGCAACAAAACAAAAATCTCTCACAGAATTTAAGAGGGCCGGCAATCCCATCAAAGCGGGTTCCACTATATAAACCAAAGAACACTGGCAAAATCATTAAAGGCTCTTTGACGACAGCAAGAAGCTAGAAACACGTATAAGAGCAAAATAAATAATTATAAATCTCTTTATCAGCCTATTCCTTTTAATATATATATATATATATATATATATATATATATATATATATATATATATATATATATATAAACATTAAAGGGGGAGAAGCATGATTTAAGTAAATCATCTAAATGCTTACTTTTAAAATGAACTGTGTCTCACAATGAAAAACAGATATTTGGATGTGTCACTGTGGCGTAGTAGCTAAAATGCTGTTCTGCGACTTTGAAGGCAGTTGAATTTTGTGTCGTTACCGTTTTACTTTTGGACTAATGCCCTTGGTGAAAGTATGAACTCTCTTATTCCCCAGCAAATTATGGTTTAAATAGTATTACCATTTTATAATTCTGTTTAACATTGGCCCGCCGTCAAATGGTTGAAAAGTTCTATTTGACCTCTAGCTGGGACCCTAAAAAATCTATTTGACCCCTTGATGAGACTCTAACATCTATTTGACCCCTTGATGAGACCCTAAAAGATCTATTCGACCCATTAGTGGAACCCTAACAGACTTATTTGACCCCTAGATGGGACCCTAATAGGTCCCATATTTATTCAAAGTGGATCTGGGAGTAATGGCAGTGAAGGTGTACCCAAAATTCCCCAAAGCTCCAGGACGGGAGCCTCATCATAAGATGGCTTAGTATCATATCCAGGATACTCGTTGTGGGGGGGGTATCTTACTTCCCTTGTAGAGATGAAATCGGTGTATTCTATAGTTCCAGGCAGCTGGTTTGATTCTGTATCGATATTTGTTCTCCTTAAAATAGGGAACCTTAAGTTTGTATTAGATTTTGACGTACTTTTCCCTAATCGCAAGTTAAATCCAAATATGTTGCTAGAAAAATAATAATTTACAAATAAAATATATAAATTTTAAAGCAATAAACTAGGATCTGTTGTTTTTTTTTAATATTTTAATTCATTCTTTAAGACTAGGAAAATATATAACGAAAAAGTATGGAAACCTATTGTAACAATTATAAAGCAATTTCGAGTTTTGTCCCTTGTTGAGTATTTTAGTAAAATTTAAGGAAAAAAACAAAATTTTGTTTTAAAAATAACGGATTTGAAAAATGGAGAAAAATTAGTGATTTAGAGATAATAAAAGATTTGTAGATTAATACCAGATAAAACATGAAATATTAAAAACCTATTTTAATGTGTTCTTTCAATATTTTAATGATACATTAATAATAAATTAAAAATAATTATTTCGTTGAGATTTCTTAACTGTACATTCAATAATCGTTTAACGTGCTGATCTTTATTTGTCAAGGTTAAATGCAAATAATAAACTATTGCTGATACGTTTTTCTACACTTAAAAAAGTTATAGTTCAAGTATTTGAAAAATTACTGCCCGTAAACAAAAGCGCACCTTAATCGCTGACAGAGTTGTGGGTTAAAATGGTTGTCATTAATTTTACCAACTACTTTGACTGAAATTCTATAACGTGATAAAGTTTTGAACGTATAAGAAATATTGTGTAAATGTAAATCGGTTTATTCATATTTCTGGTTAATAATTTCATTCAGAAAACTTTTTAAAAGTTAAATAAAGCTTTTTGTTTTTATGTAACCTCAAGTTGGGTAAGGTCATCAACTTTTGCTCATTTATAACAGTAAATTGTCTGAAAATTAATTATATATTTAATGTTATTTTGCTTTTAATACTTATAATTATGATGTTACAATTGCTCAAAGAAAACTAAAATTTCACCTTAAATAATAACTTTAATTATTTTTTAATTCGTTTAAACGGGAAAAGAGTGACAAATTTTTAGTTTCGGTTTTGAATTATGGGTATTAACTAGAAATAAGATTATGGCGAAAAACAATAAATATTTTTAAAAAATGCTTTTTATTATTATGCTACGGTTTTACTTAATGTGTAATACGGAGAATAGATGTAAGAATCACACACACACACACACACACACACACACACACACACACACACACACACACACACACACACACATGTATGAATAACAACTTTTTCCGAAATGACGCATTTTTCTACCTTCCTCAGTTTTTTCTTTCAATGACGGCTATTTACATATGGCATTCCTTTTGGACGGTGCGTGATACACACATATATATATATATATATATATATGTGTGTGTGTGTGTGTGTGTGTGTGTGTGTGTGTGTGTGTGTGTGTCACATGACCAGCTTTTTTCATTTCAAAAGAGAAAAGGAGACGAACAAGAGAGAGAGAGAGAGAGAGAGAGAGAGAGAGAGAGAGAGAGAGAGGGTTCATCCTTCTGTGGACAGAGGACAGACGGGAGGTAGACTGCTTGGCGCCAATATACCACCCTCTTCCTCACAATGGATATCATCTTTCAAGGGTTTTCTCCATCTCTTCTGCGATAAAAAGTGCCAACTGCTACCTTAGTTGGTGCCCTTAAGGAAATAAACCAGAAATGATGGTGTGATTTGACGCACTAAGTCCATAGTTAATTCTCAGCCAGTGGCACTCAGGTTTCGCTCTTAGTATTTATACAACTGACAAATCTTTGAAGTGTTTGACTGTATAGCCTAGTGGTTAGAGCCAATTTTTATTTAACAAGTGTAAATCTTGCCAATGGTTCTCGAGTGATAAACTCACAACTTTGCACAAGATTTTTTCACTAGATCTAAGTTCAGCTCATCTTCTCTAATACATCGGTATACATCGATGAATAAAAGTAAATTAATCTTATTGGCATGGAATCTACAGTAATCTCCATGAGACTCCATATTTTTAAGTATCCAAGTTAGAGAATAATGCATTCTTTTCTCTTTGTTTGGTACCAGACATGTCCATTGTTTTAATCCTAGTATAATCGAGAAAAACACAAATAATTACTGTTTACGTGTTTTTTTAAATCATAAGTAATCTGAGCATAAATTTTATGATAAAGAAATTTGAAGATTTCAAAACACGTTTCCAATAACTTGCCATTGGAAATTTGGAAAATACCCTCACAAAAGAATATTTCATGGTGGGAGGCAAAATAACATCGGTGAAATTGAAACAAACGAAAAACAAAGAAGAATAACACATTTAATTAATATTTTGGTGCTGTTTATTTATCTTAAGCAACCCTTACAAACAACATCAAAAGAGAAGTTTGATGTAGTTTATTTGAAACAATGAACACTTTTATAAAAACCAGTAAAGTATTTTTGCCTGTAATAAATAATCTCCGAAATTTATTTTTGTGAGCCTTCTAACTTTAGTGTTAAAAGTGATAATCTTAACAGATTTTGAATAAAGATTAATATTAGTATTTTTACACACACTCACGAGTGCGCGCATGCACATATAAAAAGAAAAAGAAGTTGATACTCAGATCAGAATTATTTGATCATTTGCTAGACTTAACAAATATATTCTTTAAAGTGCAACTTCAGTACTTAAAGGAATAGTGGTGGTTTGTTTATTGCTTCCTATTTTGCTTATTTCAAAATCAATGTAAGAGCAATTCTCGACGAATAAACAACATATTTTATTGCTTGAGCAAAACATAATAGAATTGATACAAGAATAACGTAAGATACAAAAGAAGTACACAAAGAATGTGAGTGAAGAAATGTCCTTATCGTGTGTACATGTAAGTGATGTAAGTTTTAGGTATAAACACATATTTAAGCAGTGTATGATTCGCTGGTGTCATGTTCACTGAGACACGTGGTTTGCTGCGAATGACATATTCCTAGTCCAGGTGGTCCGAATTTGCTCTGTGATCAAAGCTTGTTTCGAGGAAGAAGAGAAGAGAATGAACATTTTGCCTATTTGCGTTAATCTACAGGTTTGACAACAACGCGTCTCCAAGAGGCCCATTAGCAGGAATCTTTTGGCAAAGGGAGGTGATGAACTTTTATACTTTACATGTCTGGCCTGCTCTGCTCCGATTATGTATGTGTTAAAACACTTTAAGTATAATATAGTGGAATGTACACATGTTTTTGTTTTATTTTCAACATCTAAAGAGAGTTTTCGTCGCACCAACCTTTATAAGAATAAAAATAAATGGAAAAGAAAGAAAGAAAGAAAGAAACCAGCAAAAACAAAAACAAGAACAAACAAAAAACAAAAAATGGATTTAAAAAAAGGAAAACATCTGTTTCGGTTACACGTTTAGATCACATGACATTATTACCGGCAAATTTCGCTTAATTTGAGGGGTGGGAAAAATAAACAAATAAAAAAAAAAGCAAAACAAAAGCAAAGGTCAGTGATCAACTGTTGCTAAAAAACAAAACGAACAAAAAAAACAAAAAAAAAAACCACCAAAAAACAAAACAAAAACAAAAAACAAACAAAAACAAGAAAAAAACAAAAGCAAAGGTCAGTGATTAGACTAAAGGTTGAAGAGGTTAAACTGCTGACAATTGCACCTCTTCACAAAGTACGATTAGTCTGGGGTTTTGAATTTCAATCGTTACAAAAAAACTACCCCCCCCAAAAAAAAACCCTACAAAAAAGCAAACAAACAGAAATAAAAACAAAAGGCAAAGGTCAGTAATTAGACTGAGGTTTCGAATTTCAATCGTTGCAGGAAAAAAAAAACAACAACAAAAGGTAAAGGTCAATAATTAGACTGAGGTTTCGAATTTCAATCGTTGCAAAAAAAACAAAAAAAAAAACAACAACAACAAAAAACAAAAACAAAATAAAAGCAAAGGTCAGTAATTAGACTAAAGGTTAAAGAGGATAAGATTCTGATAATTGCACCCTGTGATTTGTCTGAGGTTTCGAATGTCAATCGAATGTCAAAAGAAAAACAAAAAAAAACAAAAAAACAAAAACAAAAGCTGTCCGAGTCATAAGTGAATCACAAAAATTAAAATCTCAAAAAATAGAATAAATCCTAAATATTTGAGGAATCTGATCTAATAAATCAAGTTTGTAAAAACAAAGAAAAGAAAGAAAGAAAGAAAGAAAACAAGAAAAGAAGAGGAAAGACGAAGCTATTTTTGTTTTTGTTTGCCTCAAATTGATAATTGTCGACTGGCAGACTAAATTGTTATGAGATAAAACAATTAAAACAAAGAAAGAAGGACATATAGAATATATAAATGGTTGACTGAGCTTTACCGAACAAAAACATCAAGATAATATCTGAGAATTAATTTTTATTTATTTATTTATTGCGGACTTTTCCCCCTCATCTAGTTTTTTTTGTGTTGTTTCTTCTTTCACTACGTTTCGGCCAAATTCCCTCTGGCCTTCTTCAGGTGATTTACCGCGACCTCGGATAGGACTGCTGAGTCTTGTAACCGTATCGCCAGTAATTACTGCCTTCCATAGTTGTTGTCTATCGCACCACGTTTTTTGACCAAGTAAACCTCTGGCCGGCTTGGGTAGGATTTGAAACCGCTATCTTCTGACAATGCTCACCTGGAACCGAAGAGACTCTATCTGCTGCGCCACGGGCCCCGAAGGGCGATCAAGGATGGATTTTTTGGTCTCATAAATCCTTATCTGGTCTCCCAGAGTCGGGTCCGTACCGATTTTTTGTATATTGTCCTAATTGGAATCATTTTTGAGATGAGACTCTTAATCTGAGAATTAATTTTTATTTATTTATTAATTGCGGACTAAATATCCGCAATAAATAAATAAATAAAAATTAATTAAATAAATAAAAAAAAATTAATTAATTAAGAGCCTCATCTCAAAAATGATTCCAATTAGGACAATATACATCAAGATAATATGTTTAGTTAAAAGCAAACATGGTACCAAGCAAACATAGAAAATCAAGGTAAGTTTAAAAATCCACACTTCTTGTAGTTCGCCTGAAAGGAAAGATGATACATTTAGTCAAAATTTTTTTAAGGAAAATGAATATGGTTTTAGGTCTTATGGTGTGTCTTGTTTACTGATTGTTAGTGAGTCGAATAGATTTAATACCTCAATAGGGAGAGCAGCTGGTACAGATAACGAGGTTTCTCAAGATAAAAGGGATATGAGACTGTGGGTTAGAAACTGACTGAATAATAGCGATCATAAACTTAATCTAAAATGAAGGAAATACGAGTAAAAATATCAATGGTGGTCAGTATTTTTCATCATCATCATCTTCATCATCAAGTCACACTGACAGCACGGATTTCCCTGATTCTCTCTCTCTCTCCATCTCCCCTATCATCCCTCGTTTAAGCTGGTCTTCCAAACTACATCCTATGTCCGCTAAGAGCGGATGTAAATATGTTCTTGCTAGTCGGCTAACACTGGCATATCCATATGAAGGGGTCCACAGAAGAACGTCACAAATGAGTTCGTCGTGGCTTCTCTAGCAGTGTCCCACATGTCATGTTCGTCTTACTTCGATGGTTTCTGTGATGGTGGCGGGTAGATGGCCGGACATTTGTTGTTTTGTGCGCTGTAACTTCCAAGATTTAAAATAGCTTGTAGCATTCTAGTTTAGTTCGCATCTAGATTTTTCTCTGAGCGTTCTGTTATCATCCATAGAGTGCATCCATACAGTTGTACTGACACTGCCACAACTTTGAAGAAATCCCGTTTTATTTTATCGGATGAATCAGATTTCCATTTGATCGATAACCTGCCAATAGCAGACCAGACCACGCCTTTGCTTGGTATAAATTAACTTCACTTTCAATAGATGTCATATTGCAGTCTTGTTAAGTGAACTTGTTGGCCTGCCACGGACAGTGGAGATGGCTCCTTTTTGTTTAACACTCATGTAATCTGTTTTATTTGCGTTTGCGTGGAGGCCAATGCTTTTTGCTATTTGTTCTAGGCTATGCAGTAGGGATTCAGCTTGGGCTGGTGCATTTCCACGAAGTGCTAGATCATCTGCATAGTCTGCATCTCTTAAAGTTTCTACTGGATATTGTCTGCTTTTTGTGTTTTGTCGTGTAAAACCATTTCTTTATTTAATCAATCGACGTTTGGAGTACTTAATATAATCATATTATAAACAAATAGAATGTTAATGTATCTCCTTGCCAAACTCCATCAATAATATCGAAAAAGTCTGTGTCTCTATCACGTGAGCTAACCTTGACTTTTCTGTTTGTATTAAGTATCATTACTGCTGTAACAGTTTCTTTGGAGAGAAGGGTTTTCTTCATCTTCCCTCTGTCTATCGAATCAAATGCCTTGGAGAAACCTATGAACGACTGTGTTGCCTTGAGGTTTTTTCGCACATACTCCACTGATGATTAGATGGATTGTCAGAATCTTTGAAGTTGTGATGTTGTTTCCTTCAAGAACCATTTTGATTCTTCTAAAAAAATGTTCTCAATTGCAGATTTGATACGATTGAGAAGTAGATAATTTTAAACTTAGCAGCTATACATGCCTCTCTAAATTCCAAGGTCACCTTTTTAAGGGAAGCGGGGGGGGGATGCCTTTTCTCCATTTCTCTGTAGTATTTTGTTTATAGACAACGATGTAAAATCGAAGAAGTAAGTCATCAAATTTCCTTGTTTTGCAGACGTCTGGAGGTATTTCGTCAAGTTCTGCAGCTTTTCTGCTTTTAATTTTTGTCAGTACTGCGTTAAGTTCTTCCTCTGTAAACTGTCCTTGTTTTATATCTATTTGGCTACTGATAATTTTTGTGATAGGTTTATCAGTGACTTTGGGTGTGTTTCAAGTAGATTCTTGAAATGTTCTTTCCAATCTTGTATTCGTTCTTCTTAGCAGGCAGCTTTTAGTTTTACTTTCCAGGTGCTCTTTCTTTGGCTCACTTTATTTACTGTCTGTCATGCTATAAGTGATTGTCTTCAACCGAGATTCTTATTTTAATGATCTAACCTGGAATATATCCTTGTTGTTCTTCTTGATATGTGTTAGTTTTCTCTGAGCTTTATTAGGTTTCTGCGCGTTGGAATTTGTCAGGTTTCTTTTATTAAGTAAGGATCCTATTTTCCAGTTATCTTGTTTTTTCCAAACTTCTAGTGACTCCAATGGACCTCGGTATTTGGCTCTTAATTTGGTTGGTATGCACTCTGCTACTTCCATGTCGGCAGTGACGAAATTTTCATATTCGTACTTCCGGATAAGTGTTTCAGATGTCTCCTGAAGATTATCATATTTTTCTTACAGTAACCGTATATTTATTGCTAATATCTCTGTTAGTATGGGGGTTAGAGTGTTCGCCAATGGCTCGGAAGACCTGAGTTCAATCCCCGGTCGAATCATACCAAAGACTTAAAAAATGGTACTTGATGCCTCCTTGCTTAACACTCAGCATTATACGGTATGGATCAAGGGTAAAGTGGAGCAATCCAGGGAAAGGAGTAGCGCCCTTCCTTACACCCCGGTGTAGTAGCTATCGGAAAAGGACCCTTCGGGTCACCCTCGACTACGGTCGTCAACTTTACTTACTTATCTCTGTCGATAAATGAGGGCCAGTTGTAAAGTCTGGTTTTGACAGTTGGTTTCTTATTTCTGCGTAGACTTAGGCGTATCTTTGCTATGACGATTCCGTGACCGGAAGATATAACCCCCCCCCAAAAAAAAAACAAAAACAAAAACAAAACAAAAAGACAAAACAGTTTTCCACACAGTTCAAAGTACTATTTATTCACTTCTTGTTTATGAATATATAATCTAATTGTGCTTTAGCATCATTTGGGTCGGTAGGTGTCGGCCCATTGTTTTCCTTCCCTTTTTTAGAATTTAGTATTAAAACATGCTTGTCACTTCCCGAGTGAAAAGTCTGTTAGATATTCCCCATTTCTGTTTCATGAGTTGTGTAAACAAAAATTATTATTTTCTTTGCATGTTTGAGCATTCATGTCTTCGCCGATGTCTGTTTCATCATTAGCATTGGTAGGACTGTAGCAAGATATGATTGTTGTGCAGAGGTTGCCATTGAATAAAGCACACGTCATTCTTGGTTAGATTTTCTCGGTGTAATTAAGTGATTTTAAGTCACGAGGACTGAGAAGCATTCCTACACCTCCAATTACAGCATGGACGGAGTTTTTCCTCACTTGGTACGGAAACAAACGTCAATCCCTGACCAGTATCATAGTATATAAAATCTGGTTCGCTATGATAGTATCTGCATTCTTGTATCCATATGATGTCTATATCAGGCTCTGCTGCAGATGCTGCAGATGCTGTTAGCTCAAGTAACTGGTTTACTCAATTTGAAGTCCTAACGTTAAATGTCACGAGTTCTGTAGTTGATTTTTCAAACACTGGGGCTTAGAGCTCTAACCTCAAACAATCACGCACCTTTTTTACCCGTACAAAGGACGATAAAAAGTTTCGACATACATTTTCAATTAGAGTCACAGTATTCATTTACACATTTTTACCGAAAAGTTCTTCAGTGTAACTTCGCTTCATGCATCAATATGCATTTTAAATTGTCCCATTCAATTTCATTTCCATTAAGGTATAAATCTTTCTTTGTGTGTGTGTGTGTATGTTTCACATTTTAAAGTGTCTTCCATTTTTATTTTTGACGATCCCTATATATTTTTCAATTTACCCACCGACTGAAAAATGATTTTTTTTTTCATGTTTTTTACATATTTGTTACCATGCCGAACAATTTTCATATTTACAATATCTACATTTTTTTTAAAATCATGAATGTGTCCAAGATCTCGGATTAATTTTTTTCCTTACTGAATTTTTCAGTCAACTCTTTCTCTTCTATAAATTTAATACATGACTCTGACGATATTTCCTTTTATTGTAACCGCTCTAATATTTTAGATTTATGCTAAGTATTGTACATTGTTTCTATCAGTCTTCATCATCAAGTCGTCCTGATGAGACAGATTTCACTGACTTTCCTTTGCTATCCATCTCTATCACCCCTTTCTCTTGTCAGGTCTTCTAGACGGCATCCAGTGTCCGCACAGATCTGATATATGTAAATCTTTGCCGGTCAGTTAACATTGGCGATAAGAGAATGTCATTAATGAGTTCGTTCTTACTTCTCCAGTCCCTCACATGTCCCGTTCGTCTTGCAAGGTTTGTGAGATGAGAGGTATGTTAGCCGTACAGCTGAATTCTTATGGTGTGCTGCTTCCAGGATTTGTTCAAAACAGCATAAAGCATTTTTGTGTAGTTCCCATCCTGCTTTTTCTCCATTTGTTTTATTAGCGTTCAGGTGGTCCATCCATATAGTACTATTGGCCCAGCCACAGCTTGGGAGAAATCCCGTTTTATTTTATCGGATCGATCAGATTTCTATTTGATTAATAACCTGTCACTAGCAGTCTACGCCTTCGTTAGGTGTATGTTGACATCAGTTTCAGTAGATGAGATATCGCTGCCGAATTATGAGAAACTGTCTACCAATTTCAGAGGAGATGGCTACTTCTTTAAAACATGAACTCTGTTTTATTTGCGTTCCTGTAGGGATTGATGCCTCCTGATGTTTGTTCTAGGCTATACAGTAGGGATTCGGTTTGGGTACGTTTGTTTTCACGAAGCGCTAGATCATGTGTGAAACCATTTTCTTTTATTCGAGCTATTGAAGCTACAGAATAGTACAGATAATAAACATACATGGTGCTAATGTTATCTGCTTGTAAGACATCAGTAAAAAAGTCGAAGAAGTCGGCGTCTCCATCAAGTGAGCAAATTATTGCTTTCATATAAAGCATAATCATAGCAGTAACAGTTTATTTGGAGAGACCATATGCTAAAACTATTTGCTCCCTGTTTCCCCTGTGTATGGGATAAGAAGCCTTGAAGAAATCTACGAACACTTCTGATTTTTCCCTAAGAATCTTTTGACTTCTGGTCGGATGCGATTGAGAAGCAAGGGCTTAGTGATTCTGAGGTCCACTTTTGTCCATTTCTCTGTTGATTTTTTTTACATAAAGCGCAAAATAATAGCTGAATTATGTGGTCAAATTTTTTAGCCTTCCGTATTTCTGGAGGTATTTCTTCGAGGCCTGCAACTTTTCTGGATTTTTTTTTTTCAGTAAAGCGTCAAGTTGTTTCTCCATAAACTGTCACAGTTTGATGTCTCGTTGGCTATTAATAATTTTTCGGTAGTTTTATCAGTGATTTCAGGAGACTTTCCGAATATATTCTTGAATTGTTTTTTTCGTTTCTAAATGTTTTCTTTCTGGCTGCCAGCTTTTATTTTGGTTCTCCAGGTGTTTTTCCTTTCGCTCTTTCATTCACTGTCTGACATGCTAATCATGATTGATTGTTTTCTACCGAATTTCTGGTTTTATTGATTTGTCGTTCTTTTGGTACGTGTTAGTTCTCTATGAGCTTTATGTTTCTGCGCGTTAGAATTTTGTTGGGTTTCTTTTATTGAGTAAGGTTGCTTTTTTATGTTATCTCATTTTTCCTCAACTGCCATTGACTCCTATGGAACTCTACATTTGGCTCTTCGTTTGGTTGGTATGTATTCGACTGTTGCTTCAAAGGTTTTTCCTTATTACGAGTATGTGTTTAAGATATTTCCTGAAGAATATAAAACTTATTTACAACGGTTACTGTATGTTGATTACTAACCTCACTATTGGCAAGGGAAGGCTAGTCATATTGTGAGGATTTAACTGTTTGTTTCTTATTTCTGGGTAGACCCTGGCGAATCTTTGATTGAAAGATACACTTTGAAAAGAGGAATATGTTTCACAATTCAAACCGCTATTTACCCACTTCTTGTTTATGTGTATATAATCTTGCTGTGCCTTAAAGTTTTGGGGTTGGTGTAAGTTCATATATTTCCCACATTTTTAGAATTTAATGTCTTTAATTTAGTGTTTCAGCCACGAGAACTGAGACGTATTCCAACATCTCCGTTAATGTCAATGACTGAGTTTTTATGCAGACGTCGAGATTGATGTCCATCCTTTACATAGTACTTTAATTCTTGTTCTCTATGATAATATCTATGTTCTTGCACGCATATGATGTCTATATTATACTCAGCTGTAGATGCTCTTCGCTCAGGCAGCTGATTTACTGTGTGTAAAGTCTTAACATTAAATGTCATTATGTTGACACTGCTTTTGCATCTAAGTAACTATCAATCATAGTTGAATTAATCTCTATTCAAATAATATTTTCGTCCTAAACATTAAAAGTCATAATATCTACTGGTGTCTCGTAGCCAGTGAAGACGTTTCAGGATGGTTTCCTCACATTCTTATTTTAATGACAAGAACTTAGTTCATTCGGCAATGACCAACCTTTTTCTTTTTCGAACATTTCTTAGAATGATTTCTTTGATTTGTTTAAATGTCAATTCCCTCCAATTCTGTTGGATAAGTCATCAACGAAGAGCCCAGCAAAAAGAAATACTCCTGCCACCTAAAAAATCAGCCAACCTGTGATGGTAGTGGTGGGGCTAGCACCACCCCAAAAAAAGCAAAAAACAAAACAAAAAGAAAAAACGAAAAGAAAAAAGTTTTATTAGTTACTGAAGAGAAAATTTATTCATGCCATTGAGTATTTGCATAAAAGATCGTTTTCCTTATATTTCTGCTCCACATATACTTATATGGATAGGTATCCACCTTTCTGCTATGTGTTCCACAATGGCGTTTATTCTGCATTTTGTACAGGTGCCAGAAAGATCCAATGGTTTGAATATGGGCCCCACAACCTGATTCGACAAAACTCGTCGTATGACTAACAGTTTGGTGAGTGTAATCTATTCCCATCATTCCTTCAATGCCGTTGTACGAGGCCCGCATGTCGGAAATGATGAAACACCCGGGGAGAATGAACGCACGAATAGTTTTGTGAAGGTTTGCCGCTGTTCTGTCCGGGACAGCATACATGAAAGCTTCCTTCGTCTCGCGGCAAATACCGCCAAATATCTATTGTTTAGGTAAGACTCTTCCAGTATGGTTCTTGCAGCGAGAAATCAAAGTTTCATCGATCTCAACGTGGAAACCTGGAACCCTGACACCAGTGGGTATATGCAACAAGAGCCATGCACAAACTTTCTGAAAGAAAATTATTCCAATATTCGACAGTATGTGATGAAATTGAAAGCTCTTCATGGCAGAATTGAATGGAGGTTGACGGCTTAGACCAGCAATATACAAATAAAACCACCGTTCTTAATTCCAGTTTGATCTTTTCTTGCCAAGACCCCTTTCGCAAACCAATTTTCTGGCGAGATTGACGATAACTGCATCTCCATCAATCTGAAGAGGTTGAGAGGTGTATTTCATGACCATTACAACAGAGGCGTTGATTGTAAATAATTCCATGGGTTTGTAAAAAGCGAATTGCTGATTCCTTGTGACGAACACGACTTGAAAGCGTAAGGAGATTCATCCCTAACAAAAATGTTGGAAATAAATCTAATGAAGAATGAAGATGTGGTTGACCCTATTACCGACGGGTGGGGCTGTTTTTTTTTAAAACTCATTTTTCCATTAGTGGAAGAAATCTTTCTATAAAAGATCCAACATGTTATTTTTTCTCCATTTATAAAGATAAAAATCTTTTCCATTTATCAATAAAATTTTACCCAGAGCACAATTCTATTACAAACGATATTATATTTTGAAAGTAGAAAATACATTTGATAATTCAATATTCATTTCTTCTAGCAAAAGTGGAAATCAGGTTTTGCGCTAATCCAGTAAAATGCATCAATTGACGACAAATTTGGTTTTCTAAGTAATTTTCAGTGTTTCATCGAAATCAACCAGTTTTGCGTTGATAAATGAATAAATCAAATTCAGTCGTTTCATTTTAAAAAATTGGTTGTATACAACAGGTTTGAAGGTTTTCATTGGATTAAAAAAAACAAAAACTCTCATTTTACAACTTGTGCTAAAAGTCTTACGGCATTGAAATAAAAATTAGCATTAACGTGTTGTATGTCCACATAAACATGGATGAGGACGCACCTAAGAGTCATTATCTGAAGTTTGGAGAAGAGAACAGTAGAATCAGTGCCAATATATTTGCTATGATAGACAATTCATTTTTACTACTCTTGACTTATATGATTTTTGCAAGGAGATAGCACTAATTCAAACAATTAAAATTACACGTTCAGTTATTATTTTGATCGTACGGCTGCATTTTGTAATTTTATTCCTTATACTAAGAGGAACAATATTTCACAGAAATGTAAAAACTTCAACATTTATATTAAAATATCAAAATATAGATATCAAACATCAAACTCTTTATAATTTAACATCTAATTAAAATGATCCAATGCATGTATCGGCATGAACAAGTTTAAAATAGAACATAGAATGATTTTTTAAAAATTACTATGATTTTGATTAGAATTACTGAGAATTACTCTAATTATTCCGCATCGTGGTATTTTTACGCAATCCCTTGGCTTTTTTTAACCCATAGCAGGTGTTTAGAGGGGATGCTAAACAATAACCGTCACGTAAGGAATATAATAATCAAATTGAAGGCTCTAGGCCGAATTCATCAGAGCATTATAAGAATGGTCATAACTTGAAATCGCGAAAACCAAGTTAATGATGACATTACTTTATTTAATAGATAATGTGAGTAAACATGGAAATACCAGTAAAATCTATCAAGCATTGTAATTTGATTATCATTTAGTTCGTAGATTTTTAGTCTTTCTTTGTATGTGTGTCTGTGTGTGGCTTGACAGACTGAGATATCTATGTGTGCGAAAGAGTGAGTGAACAAATATTTTATAAACTGTTTGGTTAGTTGGATGGTTCCACATTGGGGTGTCATGCTGGGTAGGTCCTTCATCGTGGCATCTCGAGGGCAAGGGGAATTACTTGGTTGTACTCATATCCTTTCCATATGAGAAAGCCAAAAGAGAAAGTAATATGAGAAAGCCAACACTGAATTGGACGGTTAATGCAGTTAAATAAGGTGAGAAATTTGAGAGAAAGAGAGAGGAGGTGGTTGCGGGGTGGGTTAAAAAAAACAGAAAATAAAAAGAAAGCTAAATAAAAAAAACAAAAGATAGAAACAAAAATGAAACATAAATTCTGATAGCAGATGTAAATAAATTTCGGCTGAATAAAAAAAGAGGGAAAATTTACATTTGTGATGCTTGTGTGAATGCAAGTATTTGTGTGTTTACACTCGCAAACACGTGAGCGTGTGTGTGTGTGTGTGTGTGAGAGAGAGAGAGAGAGAGAGAGAGAGAGAGAGAGAGAGAGAGAGATGGTTTATGCAAAACACTGATGTATCCGGATGCCTATTAGGACAAATTTGAAGTGTTATGTCGGCAAAACTATCTGCTGTAAAGATTGCAGCTTGGACTTCTCTTTCATTTAGTTTCTTCGTTTTTCTTTTCACATTCACCGAATAAAGATAACTAAGTTTAGTAAAAAAGCTTCAATGATGAGAAAGACACACAGGAGCAAACAAATGCGTTTGTATCCCTCATCTTTGCGTTTGTGTGTCCGTTTGTGTCATATTTACTATAAAAGTGTTTTGTTTGAAAAGTGTTCGGAGGACACATATTAAGGTTTCTCTTTTGTCTCGCTCTTTCTCTTTCTCACACCGACATACAAACACACTCACGCACACACAAATAAATACATTGATGGACGTTCACTTCAATCTCTACATATGAGAGCCCAACAGTTTAATTAAAGATATAGACCGTTAAACTGTTAATTATAGTGGTGAAGTCTTCTGTAGGTCCAGTCAGGTCGGATAAGCAGATACAAGAATGGTGCATCAGTGTAGCGTAGATTCTCCTGAACAACACTGTTCTTTGAATTCAGAGATTCTCCTTCTCCTAGTTTTGTCCAAATAAGGCTAAAGATCCTAGTCTCCCCGACTATCTAAAACATAACTGGGAGAAGAGATGGATTCATACCTTTACCAAAATCTGAACTCGGTTCAGAGTCCATTGAGTTATGACAATAACCATTACGCTTGGAGCGCGCGATAACAGAGAGAGAGAGAGAGAGAGAGAGAGAGAGAGAGAGAGAGAGAGAGAGTACGAAGAAATTCTTAGATTAAGAATGAAATATTACTACTAAACCCTTTGTAAGTGTCTGATTTATCTACCTTTCTACTTATTCAGCATATATATATATATATATATATATATATATATATATATATACATTCTGCATTAAAACCCAGATCTTATCTATAACTCAGTAACTTACGACAAATGCATATCTATCTATCTATCTATCTATCTATCTTATGCACACTCAGATCACAAGTTATAAAAACACATACATGAATGTATGTTTATGCACGCACAAACAATTCTATTACAATGTGTCACTGTGTGCAGAAGATTGTAAGTCTGTCAGTATGTATGTATATTTCCACTGTCTGAATGAAAAGTATATAAAAGAGTCTGAGAGTTTGGGTAACAGGAAGGGGCAAAGAGCAGGGGAGTGGAAGGCCGCAAAGTTCGGCGCCAGAATGTCGGAAACTTTGCCTCGTTTCTCAAAGGTGATGGAACAGGTGCGTTCGACAGCAGGGTCGCCTCCGCCAGCCATCCTTCGTCAGTCCCTAATTCTTTCTTTTTGCCTATTTTTCCTTTTGGATTCCTCGTTCCCGCCAGTCTTCTTTTTTGCTTCAGTGTTTTCTATAATTCCTCCCTCTCCAACCCCACTCGATTCCTTTACCCCCCTTTTTTTTTCTTATCTTTTTCTTTTCTTTTCTCTTATTTTCGCTGCTTGTTCCAATTTAAAAATATTTTTCCTTTTCCGTCTTTTTTCCCCTTATATTTCATTTTTTCATGCCTTTTCTTTCATATTTATATTATTTTAAAATTAATTCCTCTTTATATTTGTAATAAAAAGTTCCTTTCAGTCTTTCTTTTATTTAAAAAAAGAATACTCTGAATTTTTTGATTTGGTTTTTTACTCTATTCAAAGCTTCTATATTATTCATTTCTTTTATTATTCATTTTCTTTCTCTCTTTCTTTCTTTTTTCTTTTATTCCTGATTTTTTGTTTTATCTTTAATCATATCTTCCTTCAACCGTTTTCCTCCATTTTCTTCTTTTGTCTTCAGTTTTTCTTCCATTCAAATCCTTTATTCTTCTCGCTATTTTTTCTTTCTTTACAGTCTTTCTTTTGTCTTATTTCGATTTTCTCTCTCTCTCTCTCTCTCTCTCTCTCTCTCTCTCTCTCTCTCTCTCTCTCTTTTGCCTGTTCAAAGATTTCTCTTTTCCTGTTAATCTTTCCTTTTTCCTGACTTCCTTCAATCCTTTTCTTTTTCTTTCATTTTATTTTTCTTTCAGTTTCTTCTCAACTTTCCTTCCTTCTTCCTTCCCTAATTTCATGTCTGTAAATGTTTCCTTCTTGGATGTTTTTTTTTTTGTGGCTTTTTTTTGTTTTCGCCGAGGCATCACGAATTAGGGAGAATTTTCCTACTGGCCGACGCCAGCTGGGGTAGTGAAATGTTCTAGGAGGGAAAGGGAAGAGGGCTGAGTACGTTCGGGGCTGGAATGTGGAAGAGAGGAAGAAAAACAACACGAAGTGAAAGTTATCAGGAATCCAAGAGGGAAAAGAAGACAATCAGAATATTGAAAAGAAATTTTTAAAATTAAGAAAAAAAAAAAAAAAGAAAAAAATTAAAAGAACCTTCCAATGATGTTACAGAATTGAAAAAAAAAGAAAAATTCTCTTGCAAATTGAATACATTAAAATAGCCATGGAAGACACCTTTATTATATCCAATTTTTCGGTCTAATATCTTTCATCTTTTCAGTCGTGGTCTTTCCTTATAACATTTTATGATTGATTCAAACGGTCTTTTTCTTTTAAAGCAGAAGTTTACTTGTTGACTGTAGAATATTGTTCTAATACAAATTGTCGTTAGCTTAGTATTGTTTTTTTCGTATGGAATAAATGCAAAATAATCAGGTTGGATTAATAACATATTTAGTTGCCTGACCAAGCTTCATCGAATAAATAAAGAATAAAATGAGCTCCTAAAATAGTTCATAAAAAGATGTATGATGCTTTCAGTGTACAATTCTATTGTGTCGTGTTCAATGCGGCATGATATTGTATATCGTGATGAATGAATATCGACCCATAACTTCTTCTCTTGACCATACCACGCTGTGTTATCTTCAAGACCTCACTTAGCACTTCTTCTGTTTCTCAGCCGGGCAGTACTTAATCGGAGGACCGCTCTGGGCCGCTGCCTCTGCGGGGCGCTCTCTGTGACTGCAAGCTGGCTCTCCAAGACTCACACTGACTTCAACTGACCCGACCCTCACATGGAAATCTGCATATATCATTTCATGACGCCCACTATTTCCGATTAACCACGTGACTACTTCCACTTATTAACATTGGTGTGTCTTGTTCAGAGAGTCAACATGCAACAATGAGATTCGTTGGGGAAGAAAAAGTCCCTTCTCGTAAGTTTGTTTCAGGGTATGTTGTAAGTGGTAGTAATTTACTAAGTTTTTCGCTTAGGTGTGGCGCAAGGCTGTATGAATGGAGCAACTAATGAGAGTCAAACTCACTCGTGAGGATATGCTAGTGTAGCTTGCTAACCGTTACACCACGCGAGATGCTCGCATACTACAAGTACTGACAGAATGAAACTTTCGCGCGCTCTTTTTATGTTCTGCATTTACAACGCCATCCAACGGCCATTAACAGAAATTATTTGGCTGACACGGAAAAAATCCCACACTCTGATAGGGACCTAAAATAGACCACACCAATTTATTCTCATCAAACAATTAGAAAACCTTTCCTTGAACAAATTTTGGGTTTAGTTTTAAACTGTTTCCCTCTTTTAAACAGTTGTCTGCATCTCATTCCCATTTTTATCTCTAGTCATTAAACCGTTTGAAATGACAAAATACAAAGAAATATACATGTAAACTTTTGCTTCCCGATTGGCTGCCGCCATATCATGACGAATCCATTTTTCACATTTCTTTTTTATTGCAGATAACACTGAACTGTGGAATGATTTGCATTGATTTTTTTTAGCTAATTCTACCACCGTAGCAGCATTATTTCCATCAGCTTCAGAAAAAAAAAAGACAGATATTGTTAAACAAAATGACCTATCTGTATCGTTCCTCTTAAGTTGGAATTACCTTTTCTAAATCCGTCAAAAGATTTTTAGTTTAACTCTTTTGGTTTGGACAATAATTCGAGTCACACAAATATACTTAACGCCTGAGGGTGAGATGTAACTTAGAATAAATTACATAAAATTTTTGGATCTTGCGCAAAATATCCTTCGAAAGTGCCTCTTGTTCGATGTATCTGTCCCCTAGATTAAAAAAAAAAATCGAAATTTTATTACTTCTAAAACTTCAGTAAAACAATCGTTTTTAGAAGTAACAGCGAATAAATTTTTTTTTTATGAACACATTTGTGCTATATATTCCCAGATGCCTATAGTGTATTGAAGTATTATAATTTTGAAACACCAATAAACTTTTTAAAAATTCTGGATAAAAGTGCATTCCAATTATTTAATTTGTTGTAAAATGCATCTTACCGAAAGATCACGTGACTACCATAAATGTTCAGTAGAATTTTTTTCAAAATTTAAAAAATTACGAGTTATATTCTTCGTTGATCCATTTATTTTTAGGAAGGTCAAGGTAAGTTGATTCGAACTATGATGATTTAAATGAATCGTTTCAAATTGAACTTACACCTATTGTCTAAAATTTTGCATTTTAGAAAAGTAAAAATATAATTTAATTTTTTACCGTCAGCCGACTGCATCGCTGCAAAGGGATAAGATCCCATCCCAACGAGACCACCTGTTGGCCGTAATGCTTGAGTGTGGGATTCTGGTGTTTGAACAGTTCGTTACCCGGTAGTCAAAGTCATCATGTGACCTAAAAGACTCAACTTTAGTCCTTGATTAGAAAGCCCCGATCCGATCGATTGACTGGTCATATCAAGTACCTATGATTTTTTCCAACCGTATTATTCACATTGCTTTTGGGGCAAACAAACGCATAACCCTATTTTGCCTTAATGGTACAAGAAGTCAGTGGCTGAGGGCCAATCGTGTAAAGAAAAACAAAACTGACTGTCCTGGGTATGCCACTAAACTTTATCTGATGGTGAGGCTTCAGACCTGGAGTTTGAGGAATGTGGAGTTCATCATCATGACTCTCAAGTCCACTCTGATCCAGAGTGGTAGCACCTGTTAAGATCCAATGTATAGGTCAGATAGAACTATTTAATCATTTACAAAGGATCATTGGTTGTTTAAAACCATACAACAGTATGCAACTTGCTCGTAATCGGTAGGAAGACTTGATAAATAGAATTATTACTAATGTTAAATACTTGAAATTATTTAACTTTATGCTAACAAATGAGCTCTAAGTCGCTTAAAAAATCGGTAATTACAAAGCATTTGCTTAAAAATCACACACACACACACACACATATATATATATATATATATGAAGATGTTTTCAATAACTCACAGGTGTTGGTATGGAAATTTACTAAGCTTTTTGCTTAGATGTGGCACAAGGCCATATGAAAGGGGCACCCAATGAGACTCGAACTCACTCGTGTAGGTTTGCTAGCCGAGCTTGCTAACCATTACACCACCAGAGACGCCTCTCACAGGTGTTGGTATGCCATGAAACACTATCCAGCCATCTGATTTTTGAAATCACTCTATAGAATGACAACACGTATTGTAATAAAAAAAGGCAAAATACAAAAATAATTCTTTCAAATAAACACTTTAAAAATATTTTTCAATGTTTCCTGCGCTGCGGGTAACTTAAAAGCTAAATATTTTAGCAGGAAGTCTTATGATCAGCAACAAAAATTGGTAATTAGTCATTGAAGATTATGGAATTATTCTTTTTGTTTTAACAATTGGATAAATGTGACAGCATATTAGCCAAGAATACTTCATCTTTCTGATATTTTGAGATTGAATTTTTGGATTCCTACTGGCAGCTCATCACCAACTTTCGGACTCAAAACCAGTGAGAAAGTTTGTTTGATTGGTTGCTTGATTTTACTGTTTAACAACGCTTGGGCTATTTAGTACCGAATTCATTTTTTGCAAGTTATTATATAATCTGAAGTAGCTATTCTTATATAATAATAATAATAATAATGATAATAATAATCTCACATGACAAAACCTGGACCTGTCTAAGAAAAGGAAACTTTAAGAGAGAAACAGTATCTCTCCTATTAGCAGCATAAAACAATGCCATAAGAACCAATCATATCAAAGCGAGGACAGATAAGACTCTACAAAATAGCAAATGTAGGCTATGTGGTGACAGAGACGAAACGATCAATCACATAATAAGCGAATGCAGCAAATTAGCACAGAAAGAGTACAAGACTAGACACGACTGGGTGGGCAAGGTGATCCACTGGGAAATGAGCAAGAAATTTAAATTTGATCATACCAACAAATGGTATATGCACAACCCTGAACCTATGGGCTTTGACACACACGGATCACCTAATCTCGGCCAGAAGACCAGACCTTATAATAATCAAAAAAAAAAAAAAAAAAAAGAAAAAAAAAGAATTTGCAAAATTGTCGATTTTGCAGTTCCGGCTGACCACAGAATAAAACTGAAAGAATGTGAAAAGAAGGATAAGTACCTCGACTTTGCAAGGGAATTGAAAAAGCTGTGGAACATGAAAGTGACGATAGTACCAATTGTGATTGGTGCTTTTGGCACAGTAACTAAAAGATTATTCAAGGGACTGGAGGACGTGGAAGTCGGCGGACGAGTGGAGACCATCCAAGCGACACCATTACTGAAGAAAGCCAGAATACTGAGAAGAGTTCTGGAGACTTGAGAAGACTTGCTGTCACTCAAACTCCAGTGAAAAACCATCATCTGACGCTGATGTGAAAAACTTTAAAATAATAATAATAATAATAAAGGAGTACAAGACGAGACACGACTGGGTCGGCAAGGTGATCCACTGGGAAATGTGCAGGATATTTCAATTCGACCATACAAACAAATGGTATATGCACAACCCGGCGCCTGTCCAAGAAAATGACTCGCATAAACTCCTATGGGACTTTAACATACAAACGGATCACCTAATCCCGGCCAGAAGACCAGACCTCATAATAATCAACAAAAGAAAGAGAATATGCAAAATTGTTGACTTTGCTGTCCCGGCGGACCACCGAATAAATCTGAAGGAAAGTGAAAAGAAGGATAAGTACCTTGACCTTGTTAGAGAATTAAAAAAAACTGTGGAATATGAATGTAACGATTGTGCCAATTGTGATTGGTGTATTAGGCACAGTAACTAAAGGAATATTAAAGGGTCTGGAGGACTTGGAAGTTGGCGGATGGGTAGAGACTATCCAAACGACAGCATTGCTGAGGACGGCCAGAATACTGAGACGAATCCTGGAGACTTGAGGAGACTTGCTGTCAATCAAACTCCAGTGAAAAAACATCAGCTAATACTGATGTGAAAACTCTAGAAAAGAAGAAGAAGAAGAAGAAGAAGAAGAAGAAGAAGAAGAAGAAGAAGAAGAAGAAGAAGAAACAAGACGCAAGAGAATAACAGATGTTGGCTATGTGGTGATGGAGATGAAATGATCAATCCCATACTAAGCGAATACAGTAAATTTGCGCAAAAATGTAAAAGACTAAACACAACTGGGTGGGGAAGGTGATCCACTGGGAATTGTGCAAGAAATTTAAATTCAGCCCGACGAACAAAAGGTATATGCACAACCAAGAATCCGCCTTAGAAAATGAGATGCACAATCTTTTCCTGGGATTTTGAGATACAAGCCTAATCTCGGCCAGATGACCAAACCTTATGATAGTCAACAAAAAAAAAAAAAGAAAAAAAAAGAAAAAAGAAAATAAAAAAAGAAGAGAACCTGCCGAATAGTGGATTTTGCCGTTCAGGATGACCACAGGGTAAAACTGAAAGAAAGCGAAATGAGAGATAAGTACCTTGACCTTGCTAGAGAACTGAAAAAAGTATGGAACATGAAAGTGACTGTGATACCAATTGTAATTGGTGTGCTCGGTACAGTCACCAGAGCATTGGTACAGGGACTGGAGGTCTTGGAAGTAAGAGGACGAGTGGAGATCATTCAAACGACAGCATTATTAAGATAGACCAAAATACTGAGAAGAGTCCTGGAGACTCGAGGAGTTTTGCTATCTCTTAAACTCCTGTGAAATACCATCAGCTGACGCTTGTGTGAAAAACTCTGAAAAGAAGAAGAAAGAACGCTAACGTGGAAATGAACGGAAGTATTTTGCGTCGTTCCAGGAAGATGTATTTTAAAGTTAACAAGGGAAGTAACGATTTACTTTGCAGGGATAACATCCCTTGTCTATCGTTGATTTGTACTATTTGGTGTTATTGACACAAAAGGTCGTTCCCTTTTCTTGAAATGACTGGTGCTAAATAATACATTTCTCAACCAGAATCACACAGCTTTAATGATTTATTAGACTCACCAACTATTATGGACGATTTTTACCCCTTGACTTTGCTCCACTAAAAGATTTTTTCAGAAGCATATATATATATATATATATATATATATATATATATATATATAAGACTCTTATTATTTTTGCAGGCAGACTTTCTCGTACTTCCATGTCAGCAATCAGTACGGAAACTTTATGCCTGGAGAATGTAGCCGAAGAACAGTAAAAGACTCCACTATTTTGCGAATCAAACTGGATGCTTACCAATTCCTTTCAGTGATACAACCTTCTTATGTGACATGACTAAAAGTTATTCAAAACTTTATATTCCACCACTTTCCCTCTATACACTATATTATTACACTTTATAAAACGTGCAATAGCAAAGCTGGTATATGATCGCTTTGTTTGACAGTTAAAATAAAAGCTATGACGTAACATTACATTTAGTGTCAAAAACACAAATTTAACAAACACACCAAAACATCCATGGGTAATTTCCAAAGACCTGATGGTAGATTTACACAGGTTAACATTAATATTGTGGGACCACACACCAATTCACTCGGTTTCATCTACATGCTTATCATTGTGGATTGATTTAGTTAATGCTGCATTTCTCATCAGAAATATTTCCACCAGAAACACTCGAAGAGATTCCTGCTTTGACGATTTGATTGGTTCCAGGCCTCTATGGATACAAAGTTGGTAAGAATATATAAAACACACACACACACACACACACACACACACACACACACACGAAAGGGTTTTCTTTTTTTTTTTAGTCATATTTACATTTTCCTTTTATTTTTTATACGTGTGATAAAGAATTTTACCGAAGAACTATTTCTCTTTTATTGCATATTTATTTTCTCTCTTCAGTTGTTCACATTCCTACGAATAAATTCTATTAAGTTTTTGATTGTATTTACTATGTTATTATTCCCGACTGTCAGACTGATCACTTTGCAACCATTTATTTATTGGCCTATTTATTTATTCTTTGTATCACATTCTTTATTCATCTATGAAATTATATATAGATTATATGCATTTTCATTAGGTGCAATTTTATGTTTAGTATTAGTTTATTTACGATATTAAATTGATTTAAATTGATTTATTTAAAAATCTAATTTAAATACGTCTCTATAAATTTGATGCAAGTGACCGAGATTTACTTATTTATTTATTTATATTTTAAGAAAGTAAATTGATACTTAGACTTTGTACATCACTATCTGCTTTTTCTTTTGATATTCTTTTTAATTTAAACTTTTTTCCCCACAGTTACTTTATACGTCTTTACCGTACATTAAAATGTGAAACTTAGTGATACTAAAACTGCATTTTTAGATACATAAATCATAGTCGACTATATATATATATATATGTAAGAAATGCGCTTGTTTGGTTATAAAAAGGCGCCGGGGTAACGTCATCAGTTATGTCTTATAGCTGAGTCTTAGGGGGTTTCCGGTCTTTCAACATAATACCCCCCTCGCCAGCTGGACCCCACTCGGGTTGATCACACCCGGTCCGTCACCCAACAATTAAAAACACTACTGATTCTGTTTGCATTTTAAAGAGACTTGACATCGTAGACCCTAGTTTCCAAGCATTTGATTGGTTAATGCTTTAGCCAACCAGTTTGCCGGGCGGTTTTTTTTAACCAGGTCTAGACAGCTGTGACACTTTTCTTTTTTCTTCCTTTGGCACGTGAGGGATCCAGCTGTAAGTTTCGTAATTCATTTAAAAATTTTACTATTTCGCTAATACTTGTGTCAAAATCATGCCAAGCGTTTTTGTTAGCGGCTGTTGGCCATTTGATTTTTCTGAATGCAGTGCGGGTTTCTGCAACCTCTGCTTGGAGGGACTGGGCGCTGTGGTGCGCTTCCCAGCCCTGCACCTCCTGCGTCTCACCAGGAGAAACTCCTGCGTGCTGCGCCTGGGCTTTTTTCAAACAGACACTTTATTCTAGCCAGATGGATCTTTAAACCGCGTATATTGTAGCATATTTTACCTCATGGGCATATCGAATTCGATGATTGTTTGTTCAAAGCTGTGTTTGTTACCACATGATCATTTTCGTTAGAGATCTCATGCTCCCGCCCACTCGGGATCTCTTGGGGCTATGTAACTGTTGTGGATTCTGCAGCGGTGATTTTTCCACAAGCTGGGTTGCTAGCCCATGTTTTTTGTGGTCTCTCCTCACCGTCAATTTTTTTTCCCAATTTATCAACCAGACGATTCCTGAGTAGTAAACCGGTCTATTCCTGGACGTCACTGATAGTGCAGAAGAACTAATATGAGAAATGTGCTTGTTTGATAATAAAAAGGCGCTGAGTAACGTCATCGGTTATGTCTTATAGCTGAGTCTAAGGGAGGTTTCCGGTCTTTCAACATAATACCCACCTCGCCAGCGGGACCTCACCTGGTCCGTCACCCAAAAATTAAAAACGCTACTAATTCCGCTTCCTTTTTAAAGAGACTTTACATAGTAGACCCTGGTTTCCAAGCATCCGATTCGTTAATGCTTTAGCTATATATATATATATATCAGTGACGTCGTTTCTACGTTACTTTACTCGAACAGTAGAACTAAAAAGGGGACAATTGGGATTGTACTGGGTTGAAATATGAAAATTTTAAAGGTGTAAGTGAAAAAAAACAAACTTGTGTCCAACTGAAGGTTCTTCTTTGGAGGAATGCTGGGTCGTATCTGTGACTGGAGCAAAGATAATAATTAAACCCTGAGTTTTGTATAGTCACAGTATAGTATCAATGAAAAAGGACAAACATTAATACAAATCAAGGTGGGACACAGATGAGAGATCTGAGTGTCACGATTGGAACGAGCCTCCTTAATAAGCAATAAGGGAAACCAGATTGGAAGCTGGTGAATGTTGGTTGATCTAATTTCAGGTCCACCAATAAAGACCAAAGTAATAATGCATCTAAGAGACACCAAAGGAAAAAATGGACAAGAGAAGACAACAAAAACTTAATCCACTGTTAATTTAAAATCAATCCCACAGAATGATGTCATAAGAAAAGGATCATCGAAATTTGGGCAGAATCTGTTTAATTTGATACAACAAACCAAAGAATTGCCGAACAAGCAAGGATGATCTTAAAGAAAGGTTGGTTTTCCGGCTTCATATATTTTGAATATGTGAACAGTTAAATTGTAAAGAATATGCTCAAGAAGAACTCCCTACAAGATCTGAAACATAAAATTAGGAAACTCAAAATATCACAGAACCAAGCTCCTCAACATTGTTAACACAAAAAGCAAGAAACAATTTAGAGACGATGAAAACAACATAATCAAAAGGAAGGTTACATTACCATCTCTTGGGAATCGGGATTGGGAAAATATCCAGGTAGAAACCGAAAACATAAGTAAATTTTTTTGAAATATCCCAACGGACAACATCACCGAACTAAACAATCTAATTTATGCGGGATTATCCTAAGGAACCCGAACAGAAATATAAAACTTGGATGGGAAATAATGCTGAAAGGACAAATAAAGAAACTGTGAGAACAAGGTAAAGTACTAAAAAAGGAAAAAAAAATACTGGCCCAATAGAATAAAATAGTCAAAAAAGACAACATCAGAAAAGACTGACAATATAATTAAAAGAAATAAATTAAAAATGTATTGACAAAAGAGGGGAAACTGAAAAGATTCAGAGGAAGGATCAAGTAATACAAACAGAATAGGAACTTCCAAAATAATGAAAGAAAATTTGAATAAGTACAAGAAAAAGTACAAGGATACAAAGGAAATAAAACAGTTTTTGAGCAAGATATGGGAACAGAAAGGGTATACCGAATAGATAAATAAAATGAAAAAAGAATTGCAAAGACTTGAAGAAAGTCCCAAGACGAATATAAACCTCGAATCACTAAGAGCAACGATAAAGAAAATACCAAATTGAAAAACGCCAGGCCATGATGACGTACATGGATTCTGGTTTAAGAATTCACGTCCATCCACAACAGATTGTCTCAGCAACCGAGTAAATGCCTAGAAGAGGCAATCATACCCAAGTGGATGACGAAGTGGGTAAACGACCTTGATCTTATTCCATAGTCTTCAGATATTCATAACTGGACCCTCACTATCGGACGCAGTTTAGTTTTAAACCTTGGACATACTAGTGAGATAGGAATACATTCTTAGCAGATTGTAACTTTATCTCAATCACTATTCTTGTTTTGAGAAAAGGACATTAAAGCTTTTCAGTATAAAGAAAAAATAAACTTTTGTTTTGCTTGGAGGCCGATTTCCCAGCGGTAACTTTGGTCAATGTTTGATCTTGAGCATAAATCTCTATTGGTGATTTTTAAATCAGTGAAAACTTTGTTGCTTGGAAGATTGACGTAACACACTCTTACTACTTCGATTTCCTTCGAATAGGTTCCATACAAAACATTGTCAATAAAAATCTTTTCTTTCAGAATTTAATCGTAATTTCTAACCATAAAACAAAACAAAAAACATATCGTTCTCAGCGTCATTATCATGTCGTACTGTTAGCAAGGATTTCCCTTACCCTCTCTTGCCACCCGCCTCTATCTTCCATCGCTCCCGGTAGGTCTTCAAGGCTACATCCTGTATCGACATAGAGGTGCTGTTGATATGTTCTAGCTGGTCGTCCAACACTTGCTCATCCGTGTGAAGAGGATTACATCACTAATGAGTTCGCGTATCTGATTCGTCTAATTTGGATGGTTTTCGTAATGGGTGGTAGGTGGCCGTACATCCGCTGTTTTGTGGGATATTGCTTCCAGGACTTGTTCAGTACAATTCGCAGCATTCTTGTGTAATAGCTGTCAAGTTTTTTCTAGTTGAAGTCCTTTTCGGTGGATGAGACCCTGCTTTCTTGGTAGGTGAACTTGTCCACTAGTTTCAGAGGACCCCATTTAGTGTGGAGATGTCAGCTCTTTGATTAAAGTGCATGCATTCTGTTATGTCTACGTTGACATGGTGGCATTTGCCACCTGATACCCGTTCCAGACTATGTAGTAGGGTTTCGGCTTGGGCAGGTGTATTTGTCAGAAGCGCTATGTCATCGGCGTAGTCCACATCCGTAATAGTTTGTGCTGGGTATCTTCTCTTTCTTTTTTTTTTACCTGCGTGAAACCGTTTTCTTTCATTAAATCTATTGACATTGTAAGCGCCTAGTATAGGCAGATAATAAACAGGTATGGGGCTAACGTATCTCCTTGCAGCACACCTGCTACAATATCAAAATAGTTTGTGTCTCCATACTATGAGCGAAATTTTACTTTCGTGTTTTTATATGGCATTATTATGGCTGCAAGGGTTTCTTTGGGGAGTCCGTTGGCGAGAAGTATTAGCTCCATCTTCCCTCTCTGTATGGAGTCAATTACCTTGGAGAAGTCTACAAATGATAGCGTGGCCTTTAGTTTTTTTTTGCACAAACACCTTCAAGAATTCGACTGGTTGTCAAAATTTGTGATGTCATGGATCGATTTCTCCGAAAGCCATTTTGGTTCTTCCAAAGTATTTTCTCGATTTCAGGTTCAATATAGTTGCGTAGCGGAGCATTGCAGATCTTGGTCGCTATGGAAGTAAGAGTTATACCTCGGTAGTTCTTGGTTATTCCGAGTTTACTCTTCTTGGGGAAAGTGAAAATGCATCCCTTTGTCTATCTGTCTACTGTGATTTGATTATATACACAGTTGTAGTATCAGAGCAGTATGTTGCCGAACTTCTTTGTTTTCCATACTTCTGGGGGTATTTCATTCCTAGTTTTTATTTTTCTTCGTACTAAATCGAGTTCTTCTTGCGTAAACTGTTCTTGTTTGATGTCTAGTTGATTACAAATAATTTTCGCGATAGGTTCATCTCTAACTTTCGGAGATTTTCCAAGTAAATTCTCGCAATATTGTTTCTACAGGTGTATTCGTTTTCCTTTGCTGGTAGCTTTCCGTTTAGCTCATGCAGTACTTCTTTATACTCACTTCGTTTACTGTCTGCCATATTATCCTAGACTGTGTATCTTCAAGCGAGTCTCTAATCTTATTGATCTGATTTTGTATGTACTCTGCTTGTTCTTTTAGGTATACGTTCGTCAGTTCATTTTGTGTATTCTTAAATTTCTGAGCGTTGATATTAGTTGGGTTCCTCTAACTGCATAGGAGTGCGGTTTTCACGTCTGCACGCCTTTAACTAACCGTTAATGTCTCCCATGGGACGCTAGGTTTAGGTCTTTGTTTAGTTGGTATACATTCTGCTGCCGCTTCAAAGTAAACATTGACGAAATTCTCATATTTGTCATTCGGAGTAAGTGTTTCTGATATCTCCTGAAGTGCGTCGAATTTGTTTCTTAATGTTAACGTATATTTATCGCTAATATCTCTATTGTTAAGCAGGGACCAGTCATAGCGTACGGTTGTGGCTATTCGCGTCGCATTTCTTTGTAGGCTCAGGTGATTTCTCACAGGAATGCAAATTCTTATGCACACCAATTTTTTCTTTAATTCAACCATTTGTTTTGATGCAAAGTTGAGTCAAAGGACAAGTTTTGAAACAATGAAAAAACGCCTATTTAAAAAAATGATGTGCCTTTCACAAAATTCGATTTTAGGAAGTTTGACCTTAATTTGAACTCGAGCAGCGACTCAAGTCACGAATATATCTACAAAGCCCACTCTTGTTTTTTATTTCATAGCTCATCTTTTCGAACTCTGCGTATTTAACAAAATAAGAGTTCAACAGTAAAGAGTTGGTCGAATGTAAACATATGTGTCTGACAGATAATGATTTTCTCTGTGAATATAATTCCAGTCATATGAAACAAGATTCAACAACATTCGGGAATAAAGTTCCAGTTTTAAATACCGCCAACTGGCGATTTCGTAAGAATCAGTTCATCTTAAATATTGATTTTTGATAGATTTTTTTTTATTACATTTCAAGAGGATGAGAGCAACCGCAGAAAAACTTGTTCATTTTTTAGTCCACCTGTTATTTAGCCACCAAATTAAATTGCAGGAATCTGGAACAAGACTTAACCAAAATATGATCTCGTATCTTTTGTGACACACGAGTTTATGATACATTTGTACTAAGAACTATATTAGCTATCAAACCCGAAGTCAAATGGACAGATTTTTTTTTATTCATTCTTATTATTAACTGGGAACGTTGTAATGAAAGGCAATAAACTGATAAAGATATTTGCAAAATATATAAAATAAAATCATTAAAATGTTCTTTCTTTCATTAAATATTTTTCAGTTTGCACAAATACTAAAGACACAATGAAGTAATAGGCTATTTTCGACTAATTCACAAATGATATTATTCTCAACATAGCTCTTTGCACTGAACGTCTTATTTCGACTAAGATATCCATGAAGTATCCATTTCTGAATTTGCTATAACATATGTCTACAAATTGAAGTTAGAAACTATGAAACTTCTAAGGGAAACCCCACAGCCCTGTGTTTTCACTCGACATCTCTTAACACTAAACTAAATGCACGATGCAACAATATTTTACAATATATTCTGGACAATAGAAAGAATTTTAGGTTTTGCTTCTTCAGTTCTGTCGAAGAAATGATTGAAATTCATTTTTATTGAGAAATTTTTCATAACGATTTTTTTGTCAAAAAAATCTAAAGCTGTGGTATCAAAAGAAACTGATAAGGACAAACAGTAAAAAGGAAATATAATGAAAGCCTTTTAAAAGTATTGAACATCTTCAGTCGAGAATTTTACATTTCATTAAAAAACAAGCCACAAAAACACAAAACTAAGAGTCAATAAAATAAAAACAAAATAAAAAAGCAATCAATTTGCACTAATTAAATAGGAAACTAAACCAAAAATTTACATTTTGAAATAATCAGTCTCGTACTTAAAAATTTTAATCTTAAAATCTATCAATGATTTTAATGTTGAAAAAGCAACATTCAATTTTTAGTGGCTAAATACTGGTTCTTATTGCTATATTCCAAACTTATTGAATATAAAGGTTTCATGTATTTGAAATGAAGCATAATCAGATTTGTAGACTGTCTTTATAATTGTAAGAATCAATTTTGGAGGTTGGAGGGACGGATAACTTAGTCCGTAGGTGAGTCACCTACATGCCTCTTTGGATTTTCACTTCTGCTAGGTTTGTCTTTTCGCTTTTAGTTACATACTCCAGTTTTTCGTAGCTTCCCTTTGCATTTGTTCATCAGTAAATAGCTTTCAAGTGAATAATAGTGCAGTTAGGATCTAGTGCAGTTAGGATCTAGTGCAGTTAGGATCTAGTGCAGTTAGGATCTTCAACATCATTAGCAAGCACCTTATTGTCCCGTAGTTGATTAGAAGGATTTCTTTAGTGGTCTTTCAGGCAGAGATTACTCTTTCCTTTTATCCTTCTTTTGAGAATTCTTATCTCGCGGAGGCATTTACGTAATCGCTGAGATAATCTGTCGTGGATAGACGTGAAACTTTTGAAGCAAAATTCATATATCTCATGACATCGTGATATCTTACAATTTTCTACTTTTGTGCGTGTTACTTTTAGTGAATCCAGATATATTTCAGCTGCGTACGATCCTCATATTTTTATAAAAAGGATGAAAAATTAGTGCAAGACGACCCTGCTGGACGTAAACTTTCTGACCAAAAACTGATATAATCATATTATGCGGTAACGATTAAGGAAAAGCGAAGAAGAAGATGTAGTGAAAAAGGTAATTGGCAAGATGCTTGTGAAAAAAGAAATAAGATAGTGCAAAAGGACATATATATATATATATATATATATATATATATATATATATATATATATATATATATAAACCTCTGTATACAAGCAAGATGTAATACAAGATCCATTTTTTAAGCAGGATTTAGCATGTCTGAATTCAGAGTTTTCCTTCACCTTTACTGGTTGCGATACCTTAGGTCAAAGAGTCTAGTCTGCACCGCTATTTGCCCATAGCTGGAAGTAGAATACTTGGATGCATACCTTTTCTAAATGTATTACTGTGAAAATCGGAAATGCAAACAGCCTCGTCCACGATTTGAACTCGAGTTGCTGTGTCCGTTTCCAAACGATGATAATCATTACTCCACAAGCTTTTATATATATATATATATATATATATATATATATATATATATATATATATATATAGCAGTATCGATGTGACCGCTGCCTGGAAGAAACTGCGTTTCATTTTATCGGTTAGGTCTGATTTCCATATAGTCGATAGCCTATTGATAGCTGTCCATGCTTTCGTTAACCTCGTTTCGATGTCCTTGGATGCACTATATGGACGCTAACAAAACGGCTGGAGAAGAAACTAGATGGCAATTACACAAGAATGCTGCGTGCAATCCTGAACAAGTCCTGGCAGCAACACCCCACAAGACACCAACTGTACGGCCACCTGCCCCCTATCACGAAAACTATTCAAGTTAGGCGAACCAGACATGCAGGACATTGCTGAAGAAGCAGAGATGAACTCATAAGAGATGTACTCTTATGGATCCCCACACACGGCCGCGCAAAAGCAGGACGACCAGCACGAACGTACATTCAGCAGCTATGTGAGGATACAGGTTGTTGTCCTGAAGACCTACCTAGGGCGATGAACGATAGGGAGGAGTGGCGAGAGAGGGTCAGGGATATCCGTGCTGCCAGCACGATATGATGATGATGATATATATATATATATATATATATATATATATCTTAAAACAGACTCAGCAGGGCTTGGTGAGAGTTTCTAGCCTATGTGATCATTGTACGTTATCCTTAGATATATACATGCTCTATTGATGATATTGAGTAGTCTTTATGAATATACCAAACTTTACACACAAACGCACACACACACACACACACACACACACACACACACACACACATATATATATATATTGAGAGAAACTGGTGGAAATAGGCGAAAGATATGCATAGACAAATTTGCTGAAGAGATACTAAACAAAAATTTAAAAGGCATAACGGGATGAAAATGATTTATTGAGAGATAGAACAAAAGAAAGAGAGAAGGAGGGATTTTATAGAAAATACCTGTTCATTCCTTATTCTTCGTTTTTGTTTATGAAACTGAACCATGTTTGTAATACATTTAGATAAAAACTAGAAATAAAAATTAAAAGAGATAAAGGATATAATGTGAAGATACAAAGGATGTGGGAAGAGCAGAAGTATGAGATAATGGATTATCTTAATGGTCGAAACCGGTGAAATTTACCTGGGTCAATATATTTTGTTTGTGGGTTTATTGTAATTTAATTTTGTTTATTCTTGAACAAATGGAGTTCATTCAACAAGCAGGAAACGCAAAAGTTCCTCCGTTTATCTTAGAAAGGGAAGACAAAGAACACGGACAAAAAAAGGCAACATTCATTTTCTTTACTTTTTGAAATTCTTGCTTTTACATGTAAAAGGATGTATGATTGCTTGGTTTTGAAAGATTAGTAACAGCCCTGGATTTGATTGGTTTAGTTTTGTTTGTTGGGGGTTTTATGGCATATCAACCTTTGCAGGTTATTTAATGCCAAATCCATTTTATGTAAATAATCTATTCTATCTAAAACAATTTAGCATTAGTACACAGTTTAATTGTCAAAAACATTTCTATTTCAAACTATTCAAGCAGTTATATGTAACAATTCAGTTAAGAGTAAATACAATTTCAATGTCGAAAAACAGTTCAATTTCAAATAATCCAGTTAAGCATAAGCACGCTGTTTAAATGTAAGTATAGTTTAATTGTGAAAAACATTTCTATTTCAAGCTATTCAGCATAAGTATGCTGTTAGTTCTATTTAACCCATACATAGGGCCCAATCAGGTACTGGACCTTGGAGCAATGGCAATGAAGGGGTACTCCGCATTCCCCAAAGCTTCAGCACTGCTTGAACCTCACCATCAGATTGTTTAGTGTCATATCTACCCCTCTGCAGCGGTGCAGTCAGTGTATTCTACAGCCCCAGCCGACTGGGCAATACACAGAGTTAAATGTCAAACAGTTTTATTTCAGATAATTCAGTTCAGCATAAGTACACAGTTTAGACGTCAAAACAGTTCTATTTTGAGCAATTCAGTTCAGCACTAGTACGCAGTTCCAATGTCAAAACAGTTCTATTTTAAAGAATTCAGTTTAGCATAAATACGCAGTTTAAATGCAAAAATCAGTATAGTGAAAGAAGCACGGTTTAGTTCTATTTAACCAATAGATAGGACCCTTATCAGGTGCTACCACTCCGAGCCAGAGTGGACCTGGGAGCGATGGCAATGAAGATGTACTCCGCATTCCCCAAAACTCCAGCATTGCTGGAACCTCACCTTCAGATTGTTTAGTGTCATATCCAGGATTCTCGTTGGTGGGGGCGGGGTTCTTACCCCTCTGCAGAGAAGCAGTCGGTGTATTCTACAGCCCCAGCCGACAGGGCAACCTGGATTTGAAGAAGGCGAATAAGGAAAATATTGTCTTGCGGCAGATATTCGACTTAAACCATTATTTCTGTTCAACTCTTCCTACAACTCAGAAAATTATCAAGTTGTGAGGGTAGAAATAGCATAAATAGATTTATTTTCAAGAATGGATTATTTGTTTGAAGGAAGAAAACAAGAATCGTTTTCTGAAAAGGAAACAACAATCTCTTACGGCGCCACGCATTTGGCACTTGCTGTTTTACTTCTGTTAATAATTTTAAAATAATCTTTACCATATCTAAAAAAAAAAAAATTTTCGAAAATTTTATCACCGTATTGGATGCTTTATGTTAGCTTACGCACGTAAACACTCATACGCTTATTTACACATATATAGTAAAACTATTTTAAAATTAAATTTTAAAAACTAATTCAAAGATTAAAAATAAATTTCTAAAATAAAGTCATGTCTATTGCAACTGTCAATTTCACAATATATATATAGGATATCGCAATTATATATATATATATATATATATATATATATATATATATATATATGCGACCTAAGAAGTGATTTGACATTGAGCACTCAAATTGGATACTCTAACCCTTGGATTTCCTACTCGGATTATATATATATATATATAAAACCCTTTAGCCTTACCTAGAAAGAAGTGTCATACCTGAACATTTTTGTTGTGTCAATGCATTACTACGAGAAAAATATTCAGATATCTATTTTAATTTCTGCGCAGATTAGACCCATACAAAGGTGAGAGGTAAGCACCAAATCTAAAAATGGACAAAACAGAGGCTCGTGCAGTTATAAAATATCTGCCAAAGAAAGGTATGACATCTAAGGAAATCTATGATGACATGGTACAGATAATTGCTGAGGACTCCTTTTCCTATATAACTGTGAAAAGGTCGACTGAGGAATTCAAACAGAGCAGGAACAATGCAAAAATTTACCTTCTGTCAGGTTATCCGCAAAAGTTAACCACAGATGAAAAAGTCGATGCTATTCACTGTATGATTTTGGATGATCGACGACTTATTCTCCAGCAGATAGCTAAGTTTTGAGGCATTAATTCTGGTCCGGTCCACACTGTTTAAATGAGGTCTTTGGGATGAGGAGCAAGCAGTCTGGAAGATAGGTCTCAAGAATGCTGATGCCTGAGCAAAACTGAAAAAGGTAAATATTTCCAAAGCACATCTGATTCGTTTCCAAACTAACTCAAAGAATTTCCTCCGCAGATTAGTTACTGAAGATGAAACCTGGGTCCAAAACTTCAAAGCTCAATCAAAGATTCAAAGCAAACAGTGAAAATACTCTGGATCTCCATATCCGAAAAAGTTTAAGCAGGCAGTGTTTGATGGCAAAGTGATAGCTTCTGTTCTTTTGATTTTGAAGGTGAAATTCGGATAGACAACCGGAAAAATGGAAAAACTTAATGGTCAATTCTATGCATTAGAATTAAGAAAACTGAAGAAATCAATCAATTCAAAATGCAGAGGGTATCTGAGAGCGAATATGCACTTGCTTCAGGATACGGCACCTGTTTCCACTACTCAGGATGCTGTAGTTGAAGCAGCCAACCGTGATTTTGATTTGCAAGCTTATTCCCCTTATTAATCAGACTTAGCTACATCTGATTTCTTCCTGTTTACTAATCTCAAATCCCACCTTCGTGGTTACCATTTTGCAAACAATGACGATATCATATGTGCAGTGGAGGAGATGCTTAAGCACCATTGGAAAAACTGTCTTGTATCTCCGATTCTTTCTGGGTGAACGACCCTTTATATACATATTTTAGAATATAGTTGTATTAGATTTTAGAGTTCTAATTATGAAATGACGATAACAAGATAACAGATTGTTATATTCTTCCGATCTTTCAAATTGTTCGAAAAATCAGCACTTGGAATATAGTGGACTATATCTCGACTACCCACAAGAGTGTGAGATTAATACGCAAGTACTTAACTTACCAAGAGGTTCTATGAACATTGTAGAGAAACAATGTCAAGTTGTTACGCAAATTCTTTACAACACATTTACCTACAATATTATTACAAACATTATGTCTCTTATGCGGATCGATTAAGAATTACACTTTAAATAAGTTTGACGCTTATAGTGATGTGACCCTTACCAGCATTGTTTTTCTATTTTCGTAATGTCTGTCGAATATTATCATAACCTGACTTTTTTCTTTTGATTTACTACCGTTGCATCACCTTTTCTCCAAGAAACAAGAAGAAACATATTCCATGTGAATTAAATGTGGAAAAATCCGGTGTTTGGAGGTTTATTGCATTAGTTAGGTTAAACTCTATGAAATTGATTAGATTTTGACTTTTAACAAGTAGGGAAAAATCAAATTTGCAAAATCGAAGAAAAATATCTGGATAAAAAATGTTAAAAGAACAACCAAAATTTGATAGTTTCCCTGAAAATTTATAGTGAGGGTTTGTTGGAATAAGAGTTATTTAATACACCCTATCTTCGTGGAAATTATAAAATAAATTAGTTTGTAGCACAAAGCCAGGTGTATGGGGTGCCCAATGAGAATCTAACTCACAAACAATAGTCTGATTATCCAGCCTGTTAACCATTACAACACACAAGGTGCCATCTACCATTCCTTTAATGAGAAAGTATAAATCTTAATACCGAAACCCTTACTACATAAACTAAATTATTCATACCTCCTCACTGGTCATCTACCAAAGTTAAAACTATTTAAATTTCTCACTGCCCTCCTACTAGTGTTCAAACCTAATCTATACATAACACCTTCTCTTTCTTTAAACTGAGTGAACAGTGCATCTAGATATGTAGATCAAACAAAAACATTGCAAACAGTTTGGTGAATAGAAAAGATATAATTTGGGTGCATAATAACATCAGTTCTTTTGTTGTAAATTTGCTGAAGATGAAAACCACACCTATTTACCTTGAATCGTTATTAAGGACAGGTATTTGTTGATTATGTAAACCACGTATCTAAATTTCTGAAATGAAGAATTATTATACACTGAGAGGTTCAGACGCTTGAAGGCAGCGGTGGCGGCGGCACTATGACCGAAATATTGTAACTAAGGTGAGATCACTAATTCGATTACATTATTGTATAATAATAAAAAATTCTATTGAAGAGAAGACTTCTCCAATCCAGATCTTAATAAAGAAACTCTTAATAAAATTATCAGTTCTTTGTGGAAATTGACGACGAGGCTGACGTTGCAAACGCAAATATAAATCATTATAAAAATGTTTTAAAATTATTTTTCAATTCATTATGTTTAAGTAAATTGGCCATTCATGTTAGACAGCCTAACATATATTAAAGGGTTGAGCCAATAATTGTAAGAAAATGAATCCTCAGCGAAATGAGGATCGCTAGTCAGTTGTTGGGAAAGAAAAAAAAAGAGAAGAGAATGATAATAGAAGATTTTGACATCTAATTTCCCCTGCCCGTTCGCGCTGTATTGTTTCCCTCTTTCTAAATCAATATTTGGCAACTTGATTCATTGCTTCCCGATGCGTGTGCAACACGGATAAATATGGCGTCGATTAGTAGGCGCCAACCGACGGTGCTGCGTCTGCTATCGTCAGGCAATTGTCTGTCAAGTGAATTGAACAACAGCTCAAGAATCTCCAACTGGATAGAGATCGGTCGATCATTTACTATTATACTATTTGTAATGTATATCAGTGCCAGTTCTTATCGAAAGAACTATCTTAGTGCTACACATTTCAAAACAAAATTTGATTTAACTGTGGATTTTTCTTGTCGAATTTATTTGATTGTTCTTTACTTTTGTTCTAACGACACAAGGAAATACATCATTTTTGCCGAAGCTTTTCCTTTTATTCACACCACTCCTTTTATGTAGAGCATAGTAATACACATAAATATTTATCTGAACATTAATGGAAATAGAGACAATAAATTTAAAAGCTTCTTATCATTGACTTGAATGTGCCGTCACTGCGCTAGTCTTATATTGATTTCACCAACAGTTGTTACAGAATTGCAGATTTTTCTAAAAACAAGTAAAACAAACAAACCACTAACCCAATTTAATATATCTGTAAAATTATACGGGGTTGGTTGATAAATAAGGTCTCCAATCCAGTAAAACAAGTTTTAGATTCGTTTGAACAATAAAACTGGTATAAAAATGAAGTTAATTTCTCTTTAAAATTACAAGTTTATTTTTCCTAAAAATTGAAATTCAGTGTAACACGTTTTCCCAAATGTCCTATCCACTTTTTTTTATTCCGTCTAAGAAGAAAGTTCCTGGTGTATTTTTGGTCGAGAACACCAACATCAATTTCGGCATTAGATTAAAAAAATGTCGACCTTTCATGGCCTCTTTTAATATCAGGAATAACTGGAAATTTGATGTTAAATGGGGACTATTAGAAATTATGTAAGTGTGAAATTGTCTTCTCACCGTTTGCTGATTGCAATATTCACCAAATTCCTCTATCTTGCCTCTACAGAGGGTTTATGACGAACACGCAGGCGGACATTTTTTACATCCATTAGACCGTCGTATATTACGTATGAATTGCTTTCATACCTCTGAATTTCGATTAATCGACAACTTTAGAGTATCAAAACTTCCATTACCGATCACTGCTCTTTTTAAACTATAATATACTACTTCTGACTGGTAAAGTTTTCTTCAGACAATACCTATTTGGCATGGGTGATTTTGCTGCTCGTTGTCTGGAGGTTGTACTGCTAGGCACCAAATGTACGGTTGTAACATTATACAACACAAACAGACGCTTGCAACTCAACGAAGTTCAAATGGATGTTCGTGCTTGTGCGCTCTCAAGAGACATTTGTACTACAACATGGAAGCTTCCACCACCACGTGTCTGACGTGTCATTCGAATTTTGTGGTAACCTGATATTGAGAAAAGTGACGAACAGAAAAAAACCCTGAATCAGTTCGCTAATACAAAAGTTTATTCGCTTCTATACATTGTAGTAGTCGTCGGAAAGAGAGAAACAGAGTATGAAAACTGAGTCGACCCCGTTTGCTAGACAGAGAGAAACAATATATCATGAGGAGAGAGAGAGGCCAGACACAGACCTTGAATTATCTTCCACGATTTCTCTTGTAGTTCTAACACGTGGTTCTTTGCGTGGTCTATCCTTATCACTGCGCGTCTGGGCTCTAACTGAAGTTTCTTCCCTGTTTCTTATCTCGCATCCACTGCCTTATGGCATTTTCATTTGATTTCACTTCAACTAATCAGAACACGTTGTCGATTTGCTGTTGATACGTTTCTATTTTAACCCAGGTATTTTACAAAGGGGAATGCTGAAGGGATCAAATATTATTTTGCAAATGGCCGCCAAAGTCACGATTTGTGCATTGTTACTCACCATAAAATGACTTTATGCCAAATCTGACTTGGGATTTGGTGGGAAGTCAGATAAATATCAAACTATCAAATACATGTTCAATCACGATTCTATCTCAATATTAGCGACACCAAGCAGTAGGAGACATTTATAAGTCTCGTAACTCAATGACCACCAACAATCCCTTTCTTCCTAATATTCAATCCATTTCTAAAGTAAAATCATTTACGATGAATTTCTAAGGATGGATCAGTCGCGATTGCCCTATACAGAATGAAATTTGTTTTGAAATTTTCACAGTAAAATTTAAACTTATGGAATTTAAATCAGCCAATGAAATTAGGGTATTGACAAGGAAAGAAGATATATATGTTCAAAAGTAAATATCAGTTGTTATTTACTAAGCTTTATTAGGTGCCCAGTGGGTGTAATGGTTAACAAGCTAGACTAGCAAAACTTCAGGAGTGAGTTCAAGTCTCATTGGGTGCCCCATTCATACTGCTTTATGCCACTGCTAAGCAAAAACACTTAGTAAATTACAACTAAGCTTTATTTAGTCTGGCAGGCCGATCTCACGTAGTGGTAATCCCAGTGACGTAATGGCTGACGTTCTAGACAACGGCCTCGTAGTAAGTGAGTTCGACCCTCTGTAACACTATTACGTTCACTTACGGATTAATTCCCTTGGGAATGGTAAGAAACTTCTCATCTCCTCAGCTATGGCTTATATAATATGACTGCTGTTCTTCTACAATGATGATTTCGGCATTAAATAATCCATTTTTGATGAACAATCGTCAGATTAAGTGTGTAAAATTGCTCCTAGATTTTTTGTTAAAAATAGCAAAATTTGGTTGTTAATGAAAAGATTCTTATGTTGCTATAGATTTTTTTTTATATATCCATTCCTAACTGAACCAAATCCACTGATTGCTTTCTTTTTCAAGTCTGTTACTCTTGAGATACCATTGGGTCTGGGCCATATTGTATGGAAGTTATGAGAATGTGTAACACGTTCCTACATCAGGGATGTTGTCCGAAGATCAATACATTTTAACTTTTGCCTCAGAGATTATTGAATGAAGTTGAACTGATTTAGAAACTCCAATTCTTGTTTATGAATTCAGGGTTCGTCTTTGACTCATGTATAATTTGCTGGTTCAACTTTTGGTACCATTAGAGCAGAATTTTACTTTACAGACCACATAAAGAAAAATCAATTTTAGCACGACTAGTTTTCATGCATTTTTTGTATTATGAAAGAAGTTCTCCTGTTATACACTTATTAGTTGTATAAATGTTTACTGCGAAAAAAGTGTCTTTCAAAAGTTTATCCTGTCTTTCGCTCTAAAGAAATAAGCGCTATGGCCTTTTCCACCACCCTAATAAAAACAAAAGCAGCTTGCTTCCAGACTTTTCCTACAACTGTAATGCAGGTTGAAATTCTGTCATTTCACTAGGATTAAAGAAAGATCAGATTAGAATATTTTTGTTGCCCTGGGGAGAAAAAGTAAAAATCTTAACTACCAATTAAGCACATCATACATTTCTGAGAAATGAGACGAGTTAATGTACCCGACTGCGCGTAGCTGTTCTACGTGTCATCAAATTTCTCGTAACCCCTTTTTTTGCGAATAGAAGTTTTGGCGTAAGGAAAAAATTTCTGAGATAGGAAGAAAAAAAGATTATATTTTTGTAGTAAAATCAAAAACTCAAATGATTGACAAAGATGTATACTTGCTTTTCTAATTTGAAATTTGCCGATTTGAAGTTCAGTTTTTCACACTTTCTTTGTTATAAGAAAAAAAACCAAACTGTTTTTAATAATCCAGTTAGCAATGGTTTAAAAGACGAAAGAATTTTCCCAACTAAATGACATCTTTAATGTGAATATAAGTGTGGGATTTTTATGTTGAAATATTTCTGCCTATACTTAAAAAAACATACCCTTACTTGGTTGTGAATATAATTATTACAGAAAAGCTTATTTTTCAATAAATATTTGAATTTCAGTACTGATATTTAATCATTGTTTAGCTGGCGTTCAATTTCTGAATTTTTATGGCAAAGTCTTAAGAAATGAAAAAAATTCTGATTATCTTCATTTCCCTATGTAATTTCGATTCATCAGCATTCAAAAAATGAAACTCTTTTAAAACTGCTATATAACTTTCTTCTAAAAAAATGAAATAAAAACATCAAATATGTAATCACTAAAAAACAGGATTTCTGTTCATTTGGCAATTATGTGCAGTTCTCTTAGATTACATTTTCTAAATCATAGTTAAGATTCGGTTGAGTAAACCAAAGTATTTTAAAAGAAATGTATTGCCTTCTCTTTCTAAAATATGATCAAATGAATACAAAAGTAATTTTTATTATATAAAAATACCACGCAACGTGCATTACATTTCATTTCTTGTCATTAAAAAATCTTTTATCAAGTATACGTTTTTAAATTGAGAGCAAACTCCCGCGCCCACCAACGTATTTACTCGTTTATAATTCAATAAATACGATAGAAAAAAAATCAAGATCAAAATTGGAGTTAAGATTATACTTGCACCCAAAAAGTTATAGCATATTTACAATAAAATAAGAGACAAATTGTAATTTTGTAATTTTATTCTATTAAAACTGTCTATACAAAGAGATTTACAAAACTGTCTATACATAGAGATTTGCAAAGGAGTTGAAATGAGCCAAATGAGCAAACGGCAAAGTAGATTTACGCAAAAACCAAATTGAGAAAAGTCAAATCGTATCAAACTCCCATTACTAGTAATTTTTGACTAATCTGCTCTTCCTAAATGAATGACCATCTCAGAACTGAATAGGTTCATCAGACAGGAATAGTGATGGTTTCAAGTATTGATATTTAACTTTAATTTTATTTTATTACTATCTCAGTGCAATTGATCCTCACCCATCGCCTTCTTGCATCTTTAGGTGTTTGTTTGCCTCGAGCAATTTGAAGATTACGGTCGGGTCTATTAAATAGGAGCTAGGGCTTGACATAACCAGCTGAGTGATGGGATCAGGGCTCTTAGATCGCTCGTCTAGGCCAGTAAGAGCCGAAGTGTTTCAAATCTCGTGACCACTTCGGTTGCTAAGTCATGAACTGCTAAGCCCCCAGGATCCCGTCCTCAAGTATTACGAGTCGCCACCCACTACCAACAAGTAGTCTCGTTGCGGTAGGATCTTATCCCTCTGCAGAGGTGCAGTCGGCGTATTCTACAGTCTCCTCAGCCGACAGGGCGGATCATATCTAAGCAAAACTTTTTAGATAATTGCAGGTGTCGTGACGATTACTGACACGAAAAACCGAATTCAAACACTGGTTGGGATCGCTTGCATTTATTTAGCTGTAATAGACTGGGAAAAGGCATGAGTCCATTTTCCATGAATGTTATGAATAGATAGACCCTTTAACTCTCCAAGGTAGTTAATCTTGAACGACAGGCGAGTAATCTGGCTTGAAAAAATTGCATTTGCGACAACAAATGCCTGGTTTCATTATGAATTGTTCTAGAAATAGAAGCAAAAATATTTGATTCATTTTTTGCGCGACAGAAGAAGCGAGCTTTTCCCTCATTTAGTGATATTGTCTTACGGCAATACAAAGTATTGGCAGATTTTCTTACTGAGTGACGAATTTCTTATTAATTAAACCGTTTGAACCTTTTCCTCTCTGGATTTTCAAATACCCTGTACCAGGTCTCACAAAATTCAGTAAAATTTTGAGCACAAAACTAATTTAAATTTTGATCCAAGGCGCAAACATGTTTGCTTAAAGCTATCCCATCATTCTATTAAAGGAAAAGATGTAAATTGCCATTATATCAAGCATCTTATTATTAGTATTTGATGTGATCTTCTTAGTCTGTCATATCGGCTTTATGGGGTATAGTAAAATAGCTATCAATCCGATATTGAGAGCTAATGGTATATAGTAAAATAGCGTTTAGTCTAAAATATATATCTTAGGCATCAAAAAAGCTTACATCAGTTTTTGCGTTAAATATACAAAAATACATTTTTAATTCTTTTTCTTCGACGCTGCAAACTGTAAAAATATATTGACGAGGGCAGCTATTTTATTCGTTTCTAGAACTGCGAAACCCAGAAAATTTTCCAGATATCAATCCAGAATAGGTAATTAAATGTAATGCGTGTTTGAAATTCTTTGGATAAAAACAACTGTTATCCAAACGATTAGTTCCCTTATCCGAGAGCTCCAAATATTTGGATTTATTTAAACAAAATTTCCCTCATATTCTCCCCGTTTTCATTGTCCTTCAATTAGTAAATCGCTTTCGAAAAATAAACAAATATTATTTCAAAGCGCAATTTTTTGCCAGTCTCTCTTCCTCACAAAAACAGAAAGATTATCTGACACAATTTTCAGCATTTCAAGTCTAAAACCTGACCAATCTTAGGAAGGGGAATAGTAAACCCGCAATCCGTACCGGTTAATGGTTATCTTAAACAATTTCATAAATTCTTTAAAAATGATATAAAACTAATACCCTCCGTGGGAATTTTAAGTCTCTTTCAAGAAATTTAAGATAAATGACAAAGTTAGATATTTTGATAGCATCAAGAGAAATCTTATTACCGTGAAAACTCGTAAACAAGTTTTTAGGATTCAATTCATAAGCCTCAAACGGTTAGTCAACACTTCTGTGAGTTAAAATATTGGGTAGTTTATATACTTCGAACTTGTCTGTTGTTAGAGTAAGACAGTTTGAATTTTAACTTAGAAAATATTTCTTTTGAGTGAATCGTGACAACTTTCGAATTCGTGTACATTTTAAAATTGGTGTATTTTGTTTATTGATTCTAACTTGAAATGAAAGAAAATAAGCAGTACTTTGGACATAGTATGTTTACTTTGAATTTAAGAATGGTAAAAATACGACACAAATTTAAAAAAAATGTTTAATTCAGAAGTACTGTGGATGAGCAAAGTTTTTTTCTCTTCTTTTTTTTCTCCTTTTTTTAAACAAAAATCTATTTCTTCATTGCAAAAACGTTGTTGCTAAAGTCCTTCATTGATTCCAGTATTAGGTGCACTAAAAATTCTAACAGTGACTCAGGAATTTGGTATCTACAGAGCATTCATTTTGTCATCTACAGTTGCAGTAGGTGAGAAGGTCATTTATTAGAATTATTTAAGACTTGATGAATTTTTATTAATTGGAGCATTTTCCTGTAGAGCCACAACTGATTTTCAGAATATTTTTGTTGAATAGGTTATATAACTTGTTGGTGATCGTGTAAATGTGAAGATGACTGTTGGGATTGATGTGATTGCATTTTAAAATTTTAATATAAAAGTAGTTCTGTCTTGGATATTGACAACTGTTACGGGAAAGGATATCAGGCAACGGTAAGTAGTCTTTTATATTTAACCATATATGTTTTTTTCGGAAAATTGGTATGAACTCACACTTCTGCCGAGGAGTTGAGTGTACGAATGTGAACTGAAAAGGTCATAGGTGTCATGTTCGCTGTTTATGGAGACGACAATTCGAGTTCAAATCCTGGATGAGATTGCTTACATTTCACATAGTGCTTATACTCTTGGGAAAGGTGTGTATTTAATTACTCTGGCTATGGATAAATAGGAGGGTTGACTGTACTCTTTAACCTTGGTATGACAACTTCTCTAGAAGGAAAACTCTCAGTTCAAACATGTTCAACTCTGCTTTAAAAATTCACCTTATTTTACATCCACCTCGTGAAGTGGGGTTGGTAAACACATATTTGTTATTGATATCCTTTTTTGAGCAATTGGATCCAAGCACTGTAACACTAGTGGAAGAAATGGGTGAATCGGAAGGAAAACTATGTTGAAAAATAAACCTCTTTTGCTCAAATTCCATGAGAATATCTAAGTCAGCCGATAAACGTTTAAGCCGACCCTTGTAGTATTCACGTGTTTTGTCTAAGATGAAAGATTTCCTCAACACGTTTTCTTTGGATTTGAGTGCAATATCTTTACACGCAGAAATTCCACAAATATTTTGAAAAATGTTATTTCGCAGTCTACAAATTGTAATTCTTCCGCAAAAATACATTTAGATAAAGAGAAAAAAATAATTGAAATTCATTTTTTAATATCATTTTAAATCTTTTTTTCATGGATACAGATACTACACTTTGTTCCCAGAATTTATTCACCTCGTCACGAAGCCAAATTTAAAATATGGTCAGTTTAATGCGGAACCCCCGAGTATATTTGTGGGCAAAATTGTCCGCGACTGACGAGCAACGTCTACTGCACTTGAATTCAAGGCCGAGCACAGTTTAGCTATATTCTGATCTTAGACACAAGTGTCAGGAAGTAACTTTTTAATTCTAGACAGGGAACACAGTCCATTTTCACCTTAATACAAGCAACAGCAGATGAACGTGTAAAGAAAAAAGAAACAAAGTCTTTTCATTGTTTGTATTTATCCAACTCCTTCGTCACATGATCATGTGACACAAAGTCAATTTTTATGTGGAATAAAGTTGGTTTGGATTCAGTTTTCCTTCACCTAGACGGGTTGCCTAACCAAGGTTAAAGAACCCACTCTGCCCAGTTATTTACCCATAACTGTTGGTGGTGGAGAACAGATGGAATCGTGCCATTTCCAAGATCTCCTCATTGTTATATAGAAAAGTATATATATATATATATATATATACCCTTTTTTTCTTTAAGATTCATTTAAAGGCACCATAAATACATCTAAATAACAAAAACCTTGTCATCTATTTGTAAAATTATCCTTTGTACCTATTCAAACAATCTGAACCAAGAGTTTTTTTTTAAGTGTAAGTAAGGAAATCTATAAAGATTATGCGAGAAGAAAATGTGGCTCGAAACAACAGGTAGAATGGTTGAATTATTATAACAGTTCAGCTTATTTCTTGAAGATTTGATTGGCCTGCAGGGTATAAAAAGAATAGTTTTCATAATGTATATGAGGTTATTACCTATTAATTTTGATTTTGTCCTCCTATCCTCGACTTGTCTTTTCAATCTTTCTGACTGAGAAACTTGTACTCATCAACAATTAAATCTTCTTTTCTTTTTTTCTTTTTTTAAAAGATTTTTGAGATTTCTACTCTCACGGTAAAAGAAAAGTTCACTTTTAGTTTAAGACTATTTTTTCTTGCGTGAGAAGAAAGTGAGAATTGGTAAAAATAAAACCTCAAATTCTGCATTCCGACTATCTTAACAATTGATCTAAAGTCACGTGAACCTCAAAATGCATAGTTTTTAAAGGAGAGGTAAATCTACATATAGACACATCCCGCCTCTCTCTCTCATTTTTCTCTCTCTCAAACATACACTCTAGGAATAACGGGATTTGACATTCATATCTAAAAGATTTCTGTTTTTCTTGACTAATTAAAAAAAAGAAGAGGTTTGATTTATCTAAAATTCTGAGATGAAGCCTGAAAATTTTTATCACTTAGAATATTTGGATTATTGTTTTCATCTTCATTGCTATACACACAACGTTTTGATCGATACGTCCTTTGGCCTTTTTCAGGTGTATTATGTTAAACTCGGGAGTGTAAACAGAACTTCAAAATGAACGTTTTATTTAATCCTCCGGGTAGATTGTTCTAATTCCGTTGACCATGACCGGGCACAAACGTTAAACTATTGGAAATATTTCCAGTTATCTTACGTGTAGGTGAGACACACGGTGCAGTGGATAAACTGCTGCTTTGAAAGTACTTCTGAGTGAAATCATTTGGAGGTACCAGGTTCAATTCCACCTACAGGTAAGATAACAACAAAGAATATTTACAACAGTTTAACACTTGTAGCCGGTCATGGTTAACTAAGAATAATGTAACCATGTTCATTAAATAGATGTTTCTATGAGAAGTTCTGTGTAGGCTGCCAAGTTCGACATAATACATTGAAGAAAGCCGAAGTGTGTATCGGCCGAAACCTTGTAAAGACAATAGTCCGAATATTCTAAGTGATAAAAAAAGTGGTTTGTTTTGTTTTCAAAAACAGAACAAAAAATGTCTCTGGTATCTTTCGTTTTTATCCAAAAAAATCCTCTAGCCTTTCAACCCTATTCTTTAACCACTGAGCTATACGCGCAAAATAGGGAGCATCTAATAGCTCGGTTCGTCTGTAAACATGTTAGCCAAGGCTGGCATGGGTTCCTGGTAGCTTGGAAAAGCAGAAAGCAACGACTCCCTTCTCAGATCATCTTCACTGACACCCTTAACCACCATCAAACAACGCTGAACAGATGTTAAAACTAACAGCAGTAGTAGCAGCAGTTGGGGCGACTGAGTCGTAACGGCAGGAATAGCGATATTTCTGTCCAGCTTTTCAGTAACAAGTGGTTTGTAAGTAAAGCATGTGTACTCTTAGACCTGCTCAGTCTTGTTGGTCTCCCTTTCTCTGACGCTACTAACTCCACTCGACACCAACAACGACGACGACGCCTTTCGGTCGGAGGCGCCGAGTTGGCTGCTCCACCCTCCCAACTCATTGTTGTCACTCCCACTCTGCCGACAAGTGCGAGAAAATATTCATCACTATCACTCCTATAAGTTGTCAAATGACTTTTACATTTTCTTCTCCCATAGATTTTCTTT
>OY757909.1:132202490-132292490 GCA_963585895.1 Sepioteuthis lessoniana | reverse complement strand
ACTAAAATTAAAGAAACGTTTCTTGTTGGAAATCATTTCATCAAATTTAGAACAGAAATTAAACTTTTATTTTCTGTATTTAAGCACGAAAGATATGGATTAGTTTTGAAAATCTTTCATAAAAATGAATTTGGTAAAAAAAATTATACTGTTCTATGTCTAATGAAATTGAATACTATCATTTGATATCAAATCAAACCTGAAGACTTGCCTAAACATAATTTTGTTTATTTCTTTTAGAGAAACAATTAAAAAAATTAACTATTTTAATCAAGTTTTATACTGCATGTTTTTATAACTTTATATATTACTAACCAGTTTTGCAGAGTTCAAAAACTGGTTAGTAATATATTGTCTTTTACTATATTGTCATTTTAAAATGCATGAATGATTTTATTTATTTTTCTTTGTAAAATCACTGCTGAATACTATTTGTGCCCTGAATGCAAAGACAATTTTCAGTAATTCCAAACTAAAATTGAACCTGGCCAAGAGAAGCTAAGACTATTGGACTTTATTAGAACCTAAAAACCTAAGTTAAAATTAAGGATAGAATTATTTATTGAATTTCGTGTCAATGTCGAAATATTTAGAAAAGAAAAGAAAAGAAAAGAAAAGAAAATAAGAAAAATCTTTTTTTTTCGAAAGCCATGGTAAGCAGCATGGTGGACATAAGGGCAAGCGTATAAACCCTCTGATGACTCAACACAATGCCTAACCAGGTCCTGGGCGTATGAATCCTACAGTTCAACGGCCAGGATCAAATAGTTTGATCGGGAAACTACTGCTGCTCATCTATAAGGGTGTCTTCTGCAGATGAGAATAAAAACAGACATCGAAAGATAACCATTACCCACACCCAAACGACCAGTCCAAACCGTGTCGCTCTTCATGCGGGTAAAAAGGGGGCGCCTTGGTCTCAGTGTTCGAAAAATCAGCTACAGAGCTCAAACAACAAAAACTACTAAGATGCAAACAAACAATACAAATAGCAATATTCAATGTTAGAAACTTAAATAGAATGGGACAACTACCGGAGCTGACTGCATCGGCTATTGATCATAACATAGACATAATATGCATACAAGAACACAGATGCACCCATTGCGAGGATATTAAATATCACGATCCTGGCAATGGGTGGACGCTAGAAACTGTATCTGCATGGAAAAACTCAGTCAATGCCACGATAGGAGGTGTAGGTATGCTTATAGGACCATGAGCCCTAAAATCAGTAAATGACATAGAAAAAATACAACCTAGGATGATGGTAGCTACTTTTAATGGCAACCCCAGTGCAACAATCATCTCCTGCAACAGCTGTACCCATGTTAGTGAAGAAACTGACCTCATCGCCTTCTATGATGAATTATCCTCCCTTGTTCGTAGTATCCCGAAACACAGCGTTCTCGTCATTGGTGGAGACATGAATGCCCAAATTGGTAAAAAACGTAAACCACAAATTCAGCCTACACAAGACGTCAAAGAGAAATGGAAAACATCTAACAGATTTCACACTAGAAAATAGATTAACGTGCCTCCCTAAAAACTTTCAGAAAAGGGAGGGAAAACTACGGACCTAAACTTACGCAAATGATACAAAAGGACAAATAGATTTACGTCTTTATGAATAAGAAATGTTATACTAACGCATTGAATTGCGAGGCATACTCCTCATTCGAGGGTGTGTCCTCCGATCACCGAATTGTCACGGCAAAAATACGACTGAGCCTACGAAGGAATACGACCCGAACAATAACCACTGTACACTATAACTGGTCCCTGCTTAATAATAGGGATGTAGATAGGGATAGATATCCGTTAACACTAAGAAACAAATTCGATGCACCACAGGAGAAGACAGAAACACATACTCCAAATGACGAATAAGAGAATTTCGTCAATGCCCACTTAGAAGCGGCAGCGGAATGCATACCAACTTAACAAAGAGCTAAACTTAGAGTACCATAGGAGACATTAGCGATAAGGAAAAAGCTTGCAGACGTGAAAACTGCATCGAAATGCAATTGGAAGAATCCAAACGATATAAATTCCCTGAAACTTAAAAAGGCACAAAATGAATTAGTTAACATCTACCTAAAAGAACTAACAGAATACATACAAAATCAGATCAATAAGATTAGAGACTCAGTTGAAGATAGACAATCTAGGATAGTATGGCAAACGAAGTGAGCAGAAGGAAGAGCACTGTGAAAGCTAAACAGAAAGCTGCCAGCCAACAAGAACGAATACAAATATGGAAACAGCATTACGAGAATTTACTCGGAAACCCACCGTACGTTACACATGAACCAATCACGAGAATTATTAAACAATTAGACATCAAACTAGGACCGTTTACGCAAGAAGAACTCCACTCGGTATTAAGAAAAATTAAAAATAGAAAAGCAGCAGGGCTTGATGAAATACCCCCATAGTATGGAAGACCAAGCAATTCGACAACATACTGCTCCGACACTGTAATGCCGTATGTAATCAAAACCCAATAGACAGATGGACGAAGGGATGCATCCTTCTTTTCCCTAAGAAGGGTGACCGAGGATTAGTCAAGAATTACCGAGGTATAACTCTTACATCCAATGCGGCCAAGATATACGCTGCTCTGCTACGCAACCGCATAGAATACAAAATTGAGGAGATACTTAGGAAAAACCAAAATGTCTTTCGGGGAAATAGATCCATGACGTCATAAATTTTGACTATCCGTCGACTTTTTGAAGGTGTACGTGCAAAAACCTGGAGGCAACAATATTATTTGTCAATGCGTAGGCCTTTGACTCCATACACAGAGGAAAGATGGAGCAAATACTACTGGCCTCCGGCCTACCCAAAGAAACCGTCGCAGCCATAATGATGTTATAAAGAAACACCAATGTAAAAGTCTGTTCCTCGGATGGAGACATAGACTACTTCGACATTGTGGCAGGTTTACTGTAAGGACACTCATTAGTCCCATACCTCTTTATCATCAGTCTAGACGACGTGTTTAGAACAGCTATCGATAAAATGAAAGAAAACGGTTTCAAGCTAACAAAGGAAAGAAGTAGAAGCTACCCCGAACAAACAATTACCGACGCAGACTTCGCGGATGACATAGCGCATCTTGCAAATGTACCCACCCATGCCGAAACCCTGCTACATAGTCTGGAACGAGTAGCTGCAAGCATAGGCCTCTATGTCAATGCACACAGGACGGAATATATGTGCTTTAATCAAAGAGGAGACATCTCCAGACTAAACGGTAGCTCTCTGAAACTAGTAGACAAGTTCACCTACCTAGGAAGCAGTGTCTCATTAACTGAGACAGACACCAACACGCGACTAGCAAAGGCATGGCCAGTTATAGATAGACTATCGGTCATATGGAGGTCAAACCTGATCGATAAAATGAAACGCAATTTTTTTTCCAAGCAGTGGTTGTGTCGATACTGCTGTATAGATGCACTACATGGACGTTAACTAAACGTATGGAGTAAAAACTTGACGGCAACTACACAAGAATGCTGCAAGCAATATTGAGCAAAGGCCCTGTACGTAGAGCATCCAATGTAAACGCAACACATATCACATTAGTAATAATATTCAGCAAGACAATCTCACAAACCATTACAGAATGGAAAAATCTATATAAGCAAAACTTATATAATAATAATGATAATAATAATAATAATGAATAACTATGCATAAGTTTCTATTCCCGAGAGAGGAAAAAGACTGACGATATGAGTCAGGAAAAGAACGAGTCATAGGATTCGCTAACATTGAGGATTGCGTGGATGCATCATTACAAGGACTCGAGGACAACATAAAAAAGAGCAAAGAAACATTATTGACAGCAGCCAGTAACACTTTTGGCAGCAGGAGAACGAGCAGAAAAACAAAAAATAGAAAATAAAAACGGAAAGAAAAACAACCGTATGGATATTTTCAATAACAAAATGTTGAGATTACATACGAAAATATCTGAAGATGACTAAGAAAGAGAATCCTCGAGAGAGAAACTGAATATCTCTTAATAGCAGTACAAAACAAAAGCCATAAGGACCGATTAAAGTTATAACTTTGATAGGGTATATGTGTTAAGGAAAGAAGGGGGATGAGACGACTCAAAGACTACATAAGAAAGAGCAGAGAAAGAGTAATTAAAATGACCAGAAATAGCATTGTAAGCACGAAGATCAACGAAATAACAATAACAAGGAAATAGAAAATGGAAGAAAAACAACTATATGGATATTTCAAGCGATAAACTGACGAAATCTCACACGCAAAGACTTGGACATGTACAAGAAAGGGAAATTTGAATCTCTTTTAATAGCAGCACAAAATAACGCCATAAAGACGAAGTATGGTAAAACGAAAATGGATAAAACGCAACAGAAAAGCAAGTGATGGTTATGTGGAGATAGAGACGAAACGATCGATCACATAAGTGAATGCTGCAAATTTGCGCGAAGGAGAACAAGATACGATGGGATGGAGAAGGTGATCCACAGGGAATTGTGCAAGAAATTGAAATTTGATCATACTATCAAATAGTACATGCACAAATTGGTATTAGTCTTAAAGAATGAGACGCAAACAACCCTCGAGCATTTTAGAATAGAAAGAGATAACCAACCAGGCCAGAAGACCAGACCTTGTGATAGATAATAAGAGAGAGAGAGAGAGAGAGAGAGAGAGAGAGAGAGAGAGAGAGACGAACCTACTAAATAGTATACTTTGCCGTCCCGGTGGACCACAGAGTAAAAAAAAACGAAAGGAGAGAAGAGTACTTAGACTTTGCTTGAGAACGGAAAAAAAAAAAAACAAACAAACTAAGGAACATGAACGTGTCAATAATATCAATTGTAACTGGTGTATTGGAACGATCCCTAAAGGCTTGTTAAGGGGGCTGGAAGAATTAGAAATCGGAGGAGTAGCCGATACCATCCAAAACACAACATTGTTGAGATCGACCAGAATACTAAGAATAATTCTGGAGACCTGAAGAGACTTGTTGTCTCTCGAACTCCTGTAAAAATGTATCATCTAATGCTGGTACAAAAACTTGCAAGGAGTAATATAATAATGAATAATTAGGCTAATTCCTGAATACGTATTAAAATCTATCTAACAAAGATTATTTGATTTTCACTCCCTAAAATTAAACTACTTCTTATACCAATAAAAATTTAAGTGGTCTCAAGTTAGCCTTGATTTGTTAGGGAGGCTTCTTAGACACTTGGCCTTCAGAGAGAACGGATGTTATTTTGAAAGCCCTAATAAAGCGACGATTTATTTTACAACTTTATATGTGAACTTTTATTCATTACTATTTCATATTTATTATTGTGATTTTCCCTTTAAACATTCACAGGTCCAGAAACGTATCTTTCTGAAGATTTTTTTGCATGCAGCAATAACATGAAATCTAAAAATCTTATTTAAATATAAGACATTTTGGACTAAAAAGCATTTATGACCAGTAGAATAAAAGTAAAGACATTTTTTTTCTACCACGTTACGGACATCTACACATTCCTTCAGATACTTTATTTTTGATAGGTTTGCCAAGAAAATAAATATTGATTTTAAAGACGTCTAATTCTGTATTAATTAATGAACATTTGCGTTTGTTTTCTTTTGTTCATAATTTGACTATTATCGTTCAAATAAATTCAAGGAAAAAAGTGAATAATCAAATTTTTAAAAGGAGCAAGTTTCAAAATTTTGTTGGGTTTATGGCATATCAACCTTTGTGGGTTATTTAACTCAAAATTTTGTGTTCATGAAGAAAACTCGGAAATTTTTGCAGATCTGGATTTTTCATCCGAAGCAACAATGAATACTATGTAATCATTTTACATCTTGAGCTTGAAGAGCTATCTTTTAACGTAATGAGTAATGTTTGATTAAATGTCGTTAATATTTTAGTAGGACAACAGTCCGTTAATTTTTCGTTTGAGGTACGATGCCTTTCATTTTTTTAAAATTTCGTCGAATTTATTGTTATAAACGCTAATTGTTATAAAATACAAAATCACATGAAAAGGATTTACCTGTAATATCTTTTAAGAAAGAAAGAAAGAAAGAAAGAAAGAAAAAAGTAAAATTTCGAAGAAGGTGGTGTGAGAAAGAAACGAGAAATGAATAATGAAAATCGGATGATTGAGAAAATAGAAAAAAGAAGGAATGAATTGTAAGAAAAGGGAAGAAAGAAAGAAAGAAAGAATTGCGATAAAAGAGAAATATAAGAAGGAAGAAGAAGAAGAAGAAGAAGAAGAAGAAGAAGAAGAAGAGAAAAGTAGAATTGAGATACGATAAAGTCAAGAGAGAGAGAGAGAGAGAGAGAGAGAGAGAGAGTAAGAAAACGAGAATGAGTTATAAGAAAAAAGTAAACGAAAAGAATAAGAAAAAGAAAGAAAAAGGAGAGTTATCAGGAAAAAAGAAAATGGTATCGCGAGGAATAAAAACGAAAGAAGAAATTAAGAACTGAAAGAAAACAGTTGAAAAAGTAAAGAAACAGTAAATTAGAAAGTAAAGAAGAAGAAGAACAATGAATGATGAAAAAAAAAGTCTATATTTGGAATCGTCCTTTTAAGAGGAAAGAATCTGAGAGCAAAGGTCAGAAGAAAAATCACGCCACCGACTACACAGTCATTTCAACAGTCGCCAACACTCTGCGGTTGTGCTAAAAAAATCCTTGGCTATGAACGTCAACACTGGCTTTGAATTGGAACCATGCATCTGTTTCCCTGTCATAAATCTTCACATTAGTTAATTTAATATTCTTTGCAGCTGCACCAGCTTAGACACATCGCACGCAGTTAACTTTTTTTTTATTTTTGTTCATGTTACGCACCACAGTCAATCCCACAATTCCTTTTCTTTTCATCAACTTCCGGTCGGCAAGTTATATCGGCAGATAATTGTTTGCAACTGGTGACGATTTACGGCGGTTCAAACATCTGGAAGGCGGTGGCCCATTGTGCTTTGTCCTCAAGTTGCTTTGTTTTCTCTTTCAGTTCTCATGTTTACTTAGAAAGAAGACCTTGACTTTTGTTTCTTTCATCCTTAAAATGTCCATTGCTACGCCCCTCTACACACACACACGGATTTATGCACACGCACACATTCACACACACATACATATGTATATTGGTTCACACACTTACAGAAGACAGTTTTCAAAGAACGCTAGTATTTCTGAAATTGTTTATAGAACGCTTTGTTTGCTATACCGATACAATTCGGTACTTCGTTCTCCAAATATATTGCTTCTGTAGAACTTTCAGGACGATGCTATAAAGTGCCAGAAACATCTGTGCTTTTACGTGGATAAACACATCTTTGTAATGCGGTGGGAGTAATAATTTTTTATAATAAAAGATAACGGTGAAAGATATCTCATTGAAGAAAAAACAGGTGAACTTGTTTACATCTAATCATTAAAAAATTTGCCCATTGAAAAAGCTTCATGCACTCCCAGGGCTCAGCGTCGAACGAGCGCTTTAAATTTCATATCTTTATGCACTCCCAGGGTGCAGTGCGTTATGAAATCTTTGAATTTCACACCTTCAAGCACTCCTACGGTGCAGTGCCTTATGAGCACTTTAAATTTCATATCTTCATGCACTCCCAGGGTGCAGTGCCTTATGAGATTTTTGAATTTCATATCTTCTGACACTTCCAGGGTGCAGCGCCTAATGAACAATTTAAATTTCATATCTTCATGCACTCCCACGGTGCAGCGCCAAACTCCCCTTCACACACCCACACACTCTGTTGAAAACTTTCTAACATAAAATTTGACCCTGTGATCTGCTGGTCATAAAAAAATTTGAGAACATTGATTACTATCCATATTTCTTAATATTGAAAAAATTAAAAATCCGTTAAATATAGGTTGTAATAATATTAAAAAATCTGAAAAAGAGATCTGTGAAACTGGAAATCCGTGGAACATTGAAATCATCCAGACATGACCACTACTGTGGAAATCTGAGAAGAGTATTGGAGAGATTGAAAGACTTGTTGTCATTCGGACTACAGTGAAGACAACCAATTTTTACTGGTGTGAAAAACTCATGAAGACTAAATAAATAGTGTTAGTCATACAACTACGATACTTTCATGTTAATTTATCCGATAATAGTTGTATAAAAACCTGCGACAATTAACATGAAATTCAAGCTCACCTAATTTTTAAAAAGTTAATATATCTTATATATCATGAACTAAAAATGATTGCAAATATTAGAGGAAAATCTTATGAACAACAAAAGCAAAATAAAAAGTAAACAAAAATTGTAGAAAATAAAATTGCATTCTAAATGGGAACCAACATATAGGATGTATTTAACAACTAAAAAAATTATATACCATTGTTAACATTTTAAAGCGGCCTCAACGTTTACCATGAACAAAGGATTACCTAATAATAATAAAAATAAAAACCTAACGTAACATTATGAACACGTGACGATCTAAAATTTAAAAAAAGATTTAACGTTGCATCATGAAAACGTAACGGCCTAAAATCAAAAACAACCCAATGTAACAAAATTGTGTTGTCTGAGATATCGGAAATCTACTTTCTTTGATAATGCAAGCCAATACTTCTTAAGTAAAATTCTGAATATCTTCTAGATTTTCAAAAGAAATACAGTATCACAAATTTGAGTGAACAATAAAAGGTAAGCAATGGAAGTTAACAGACTCAAATGGGACGAGGACGCAGCTGGATTTAATTTTTATAAACAGAAAGTAGTAAACCAGTGCTATGAATTGTGAAGTCTGCAACATGTTCTTTACTTTTAAATTTGATTGTCGAATTGGGACATGATGATATACGTGATGGAAGAAATCTGACTAATAAATATAAATCTATTTTTCTAAACAATCACACTAATGTTATTTTGTTTGTTGGGCTGCCTGATAATGGACGCTCAATTAATGTGTACGTTTGAATGCTTTCAAAGCATAACATCAGTGTTATATATATATATATATATATATATATATATATATATATATATAATGAACTGCGTAAATTTCAGTTTCCTCCTTTTTCTGCCAATGATTTTTCTTGCGATGAATTAAATAGATATAAAATTTGGATCTTGTTCGAACTCAAGGTAAGCTGGTTTGTAAGATATCAATTACGATAACGTCATGCTACTGCGAAAAACTGTACAATTAACTTGGAAAAATTAAGTTTGGCAGAGGGCATAAACACACTGCATATATATATATATATATATATATATATATATATATATATATGAGTGTCTGTATATATATATATATATATATATATATATATATATATAAAATCTGCAGTTTTGTTTTAGGTTAAAGAAAAAAGAATCTGAAGGCATAAAGTTGAACAACTTCAAACAAAAAATTCTTTCCTAAATTTTCAGGTTTATAATCTTTCAAGTTTATTTTCTGATTGATGCAGAAACATGGCAGCGACAAAAATATTTTATTTTAGATGATCAAATGAATATAATAGAAAGAAAAAAGAAAGAAAGATTTTATGTGGATACAAAGCGTTTAAACAAAGTCGTTTTGTAGCCGAAAAAAGGCTGAAGGAACATGAACGAGTTCCTAAAAACGAAAGCGTCTGCTTCATTGCAAGTGATGAAGTCAAAATTTGCAGCCTTTGTTAGCACAAAGGTGAGAAATAGCTTAATATCCCACTCCATTAAAAAGATATATTGGGGATAAAAAATTTCAACTCTCTGCGGGACCCAATCTGTACGAAACAAAAGTTCACTATTTATAATTTTTATAATAATTTTTAAGGATTTTCTCTTTCTCTTCCTAACTGTTCAACCTTACATGAAATTTGGACGTAAAGGATTTTTAATAGTTGTCTCTGTCTCTGCTCAACTACACAACCAAACAGAAAAGTATTCAAAATCCTTTCCGTCCAATTTTCATGTAAGTTTGTACCGTTGAGAAGAGAAACAGAAAAACATTAAAAATTATTATACGTCCATTTTTCATTTAAGGGTGTGCAGTTGGAAAGAGAAAGAGAAAACTATTAAAAACCATTTACGTCCAAGTTTCATGTAACGTTTTGTAGATGAGGAGAGAAAGGTAAAAGCAAATTTTCATGTATAAGTATGGAAGACCAGACAATTCTCCGACATACTTCTCCGACACTGCAATGCAGTATACAATCAAAATCCGATAGATAGATGGATGAAGGGATGCATCCTCCCCTTCCCTAAAAAGGGTGACCTCGGATTAGCCAAAAACTACCGAAGCATAACACTTACATCCATAGCAGCCAAAATTTACAATGCCCTACAACGAAACCGCATAGAACCCAAAATCGACAATATCCTTAGGAAAAACCAAAATGGCTTCCGAAGAAATAGATCCACGACCTCACAAATATTGACCATCCGTAGAATCCTTGAAGGCGTACGGGCAAAAAACCTACAGGCGACATTACTATTTGTCGACCTTACCAAGGCCTTCGATTCCATTCACGAAGGGAAGATGGAACAAATCCTACTAGCATACGGCGTACCAAAAGAAACCGTAGCAGCAATAACTATTCCCTATAGAAACACCAAAGTGAAAGTACCTTTATCGGATGGAGACACAGAATACTTCGACATTGTAGCAGGAGTACTACCAGGAGACACGCTAGCCCCATACCTCTTTATCATCTGTCTAGACAACGAGTTTAGAACATCGATCGATAAAATAAGAGAAAACGGCTTCGAGCTGACAAAGAAAAGAAGCAGAAGGTACCCCGCAAAAACAATTACTGACGCCGACTAAGCCGATTACATAGCGATACTGGCAAATACGCCCAACCCAGCCGAAACTCTACTGCATAGTTTGGAACGAGCCGCCGCAAGCATCGGCCTCCATGTTAATGCACACGAAACTGAATATATGTGCTTTGATCAAGCAGGCGACATTTCTACACTAGACGGAACCTCTCTGAAACTGGTAGACAAATTCACCTACCTAGGAAGCAGTGTCTCATCAACCGAAAAAGACATCGACACGTGACTAACGAAGGCATGGACAGCTATCGATAAACTATCGATCATATAGAAATCAGACCTGACCGATAAAATAAAAGGCAGTTTCTTCCAGGCAGCGGTCGCGTCGATACTGCTGTATGGATGCACCACTTGGACGCTAACAAAACGGCCCGAGAAGAAGATAGACAACAATTACACAAGAGCAATATTGAATAAGTCCAAGCAGCAACACCCCACAAAGCACCAACAATACGGCCACCTGCCTCCCATCACAAAAACTATCCAAGTTAGACGAACCAGACACGCAGGACACTGCTGGAGAAGCAGGGACAGCTCATAAGTGATGTACTCCTATGGACCCTCACATATGGCCGGGCAAAAGCAGGGCGACCAGCTCGAACATACATTCAGCAGCTATGAGAGGATACGGGATGTCGCCCTGAAGACCTACCAGAGGTGATGAACGATAGGGAGAAGTGGCAAGAAAGGGTCAGGGATATCCGTGCTAGCGGCACGACATGATGATGATGATGATATAGTTTTTAATGCTTTTCTATTTCTCTTCTCAACTACACAACCTTCTGTGAAAATTGGACCTAAATGTTTTTAAGACCTTTCTGATTCTCTTGTCAAGTTCACAACCTTATATGAAAATTGAACGTAAATGATTTTTAAAGCTTTTCTGTATCCCTTCTCAAATTCTTTACTTTAAAATTATTTGATAATTGGAAGTAAATGATTTTTAATGTTTGTCTATTTCTCTTCTCAACTACACAACCAAAAAGAAAAGCAATAAATATCATTTACGTCCAATTTCCATGTAAGGTTGTGTAGTTGAGATGAGAAAGAGAAAAGTATTACATATCATTTACATTCAATTTTCATGCAAGGATGTGCAGTGGGGAAGAAAAACAGAAAAGTATTAAAAATCATTTACGTCCAAATAGGTTTTAATGCTTTTCTGTTTTTCTTCTCAACTACACAACCTTCTATGAACATTGGACCTAAATGTTTTTAAGGCCTTTCTGTTTCTTTTGTTAACTACAAAAACCCCACATGAAAATCAGACGTTAATGTTTTTCAATGCTTTTTCTGTTTGTCTGCCAAACTACACATTACATGAAAATTGGACGCAAATAATTTTTAATACAATGCTCTTTCTCTTTTCAAATATACAATCAAATAGAAAAGAATGAAAACCATTTAAGTTCTATTCTCATGGGAGATTGTGTAATTGGGAAAGAGAAACAGTGAAACATTAAAAATCATTTACGTCCCATTTTTAGGTACATAAATAGTTTGAACGCTTTTCTGTTTCTCTTCACAACAACACAAACTTATATGAACATTGGACCTGAATGCTTTTTAATGTTTTTCTCTTTTTCTTGACAACTACACAACCTAACTGGAAAATATGGACGTTAATGAATTTTAATGCCTTTTCTCTTTCTCTTCTCAGCTTCACAACTTTACATGAAAATTGGACGTAAATGATTTTTAATGCCTTTTCTCTTTCCCTTCTCAGCTTCACAACTTTACATGAAAATTGGACGTAAATGATTTTTAATGCCTTTTCTCTTTCTCTTCTCAGCTTCACAACTTTACATGAAAATTGGACGTAAATGATTTTTAATGCCTTTTCTCTTTCCCTTCTCAGCTTCACAACTTTACATGAAAATTGGACGTAAATCATTTTTAATGCCTTTTCTCTTTCCCTTCTCAGCTTCACAACTTTACATGAAAATTGGACGTAAATGATTTTTAATGCCTTTTCTCTTTCCCTTCTCAGCTTCACAACTTTACATGAAAATTGGACGTAAATGATTTTTAATGCCTTTTCTCTTTCTCTTCTCAGCTTCACAACTTTACATGAAAATTGGACGTAAATGATTTTTAATGCCTTTTCTCTTTCTCTTCTCAGCCTCACAACTTTACATGAAAATTGGACGTAAATGATTTTTAATGCCTTTTCTCTTTCTCTTCTCAGCTTCACAACTTTACATGAAAATTGGACATAAATGATTTTTAATGCCTTTTCTCTTTCCCTTCTCAGCTTCACAACTTTACATGAAAATTGGACGTAAATCATTTTCAATGCTTTTCTGTTTGGTTTTATAGCTGAGAAGAGAAACGGAAAAGCATTAAAAACTATTTACATAGATGAAAATTGGATGAAATTTATTTTAATGCTTTTCTGTTTCTCTTCCCAACTTCCCAATCCTTCCATGAAAATAGGACTTAAATAATTTTTAAGTCTTTTCTCTTTCTCTTCTCAGCTACACAACTAAACAGATAATCTTCAAAAGTCATTTACGTCCAATTGTTATGTAAGTTTCTGTAGTTCGAAAGAGAAAAAGAAAAGCACTGTATTCTTGATTTTTTGAGGAGAAACAAGGCGGAATAAGCATGATTTAAACATCATTGAATTAAAAGTTATCTTTAAATGAATACGAGCTATTTGCCTTAACTGGAAATCTTTCTTCTCATATTATATATTCCTCCAAAATTTCGTTACGCCAACATCTTGAGAGAAAATTTCAAGTACACGTGCTCGTAGCACCCGGCACTTTATTCAATAATGCATCTGTACTTACAAACCAATCAGGTAGAAGTTTTGTGAAGTTTTTAGACCTTTCCTGGGAGCCTTCTGTGCAAGATAAAAAAAAACACCAAAAAGCAAACGTTTCGGCATACGTTCAATACATTATCGAAGACCACATTAAACACTTACAACACAAGTCGTAACTTGCACTCTTAACAAGCTGCTACGGAATATTTTCATCTCTTAACAAGTTTACAAAAATATTCATTACATGATAAATTTTTATCTATGGTAACATTAATTCTGACAGATACAAGCTTGATGATATGGTGAAGGTAACCTAATTTCCGGTGGATGTTCCACAGCGCTTTCCGGTTCACAGTGTTGGGTTGGACTTTGTTCAGTGTTGTCAGCCGCTTGATCTTCAACTCTTGTCGGTTCATAAAACAATGTGTTAAAGTGATTCTTCCACTTGGTAAGAAGCATATTCTTCTCTGTTATTGGGAACTTCCTGTGGAACCTAGGATACCCTGACAACTTTGTCAAACTCGTCTTTGCCTTGGATAAAGGTATGAAGGCATCAGTCAGCTTAAGAGAACTTTCATAACCTTTTGAGGTTGAGAACGGAGTAAAAATAGAACGGTGTTCTTGCCTCCACACTGTTCTCCATTTTTCTTTCTATAATCTTCTCTGATGCCTTTGCTGATTCCACTCAAGGAGCATGGATATAGTGTAAACCAGGGACAAACCTGTTCAATGCCAGTTAATTTAAGCCTGCAAGAAAGATCAGAAATATTGTTTTAAGTGAGCTCATGTTTGCTGACGACACTGTTTTCGTGGCATACAACAATCAATATGCACGGAAATCATTAGGAGTTTCTGGAAATCTACAAATGCATTTGAGCAAAAAATTAACTTGACGAAAATCGAGGTTATGAACCAGCACAAACTGGAATTTCATGACATTGACCCAGACATGCAGATAGAGGGCTAAGTACTAACCCAAGTAAACAAATTCAAATATCTTAGTTTAATAGTCACCACCACCCATAGACTTGATGGGGAACAAGATATACAAACGTCAGATGCTTCTAAGGCCTTTGGCGGGCTTAGGAAGTGGGACTGACTTAACAAAGACCTCACCAAAAAGACTAAATATGCCATGTACTGCTCCATAGTTCTCTCAACCCTCCAGTCCGTTGAAGAAACTAGGACAATATACAAAGTGAATCCTCAAAGACTTTACGTTAACATGGTGCCTCACTTGTACAAAATACTAAATGTCAGGTGGTGGCAGTATTTTCCTGGAGAAATCTTAACTCGATACACTCGCCCAACACAATCTAAGATGGACTAGCCATTTGAATAGATTTAAGGATAACAGGCTGCCATAACTGATCCTGTACTCTCAAGTTTGAGAAGGGTCGCGTAAAACAGATAGACCATAACTCAGGTATAAAGACATCCTCAAAAGAAACCTGGGGTTCATGAATTTCCCGTTAGACAATTGGCAATACTTACCAAAAAAAAAAAAACTTGGATAAAAATCAGCAGGACTTCATCACTGGATATTATGGATAACTAGTATAGTAATATTGATTCTGCTCAACATTCAATCAGTTTAGGATAGAGCCACATCTGTTTGGTATGGCTTTTCAGTACAATAACGCACTATCCTGTCAATGCCTTTTTAAGTTTTGGCCTTTTCATATTGATGAAATAAAAAATGAAACTATAAAAGATGAAGAAAATTATTTAAAAAAACAATGAAAAGAAATTGCCATTTGTTTTGGTGAATAAAAATATGAATTGAATATCCCCGTTTTGTAAACTGAACATTATAAAAACTTCGAATCGTTTGCTGAGTAAAGTCTACGAGGTAATGTGATTCTTCCTTATAGCTTAGAAATTGGGCACATGTCGCCGGTCGGTATGGGACTCCTTTGAGTAGTAATAATCCATGAAGTTAGTTTGCTAAAAATTGTTCCAGGCAATCTTCCCGTTCTAATATTTGTTCTAATAAAGTTCTCTATCCCGACTCTACATTAGTAATCAAATTTCAATCTGATGTTGTCATTTTGAATTTTTCTTCGGAAACAAATTATCACATTTCCAAATCCAGAACATATGTACAAAAAATCAGAGCCCGTGTAAAAATACTGACAGAAAAACAATTTTATTTTGTCATTACGTGAAGGACTATAACAGATTTACAAAATTTATTTGAAATATGAAAAAATACGCAAAATTTACCAAGTCCGAAAAATGGAACGAAATGCCGTTTTATATGAAAAATAAGACAAACAAAATGAGACAGTAAGACAATATATATATATATATATATATATATATATATATATATATATATATATATATAATTAGAAATGTTAACGTTTTCTAAGCATTATATATTATGATATATATATTATACACAACATTGAATTTTTTCTGTGATGTCTTTGATGTTTATTTTTCTACATCTTCTGTGACATTCTACAAAATAAATCTGATTCTATTAATTATCCTTATTTTGTATGTAACACAGTCTCACAATACTTACAATTCTCAGAGAATGCTGCCTGAAACAAAACGTTGCACTATGTGTTTGTGTGTTATCTTGCCAGATATTGAGCACACTTTCCAAAGACACTACAAACACCAAACGAAGTACACACACACACACACACATATATATATATATATATATATATATATATATATATATATATATATATATTAATTTGGCATTGAAGACTTTCATTTTTGCTTCTAACAATCCTATTTTTATCTTTCATTGATATTTACAAATTTTCCCAAGGGTTTTGTATTTTGCACTTTTAAACATTCATCGTTGATTTAACATCACTAATGTCATCCCTCATAGTCCTGATGATGGTTCATTAGAACCGAAACGCTATAGTGTCGACTTTGCTTCTCAATAAATATCTCCTTCTACTTGGATTACCTTGTTATCAATTTTTCTTTATATATATATATATATATATATATATATATATATATATATATATATATATATATATATATATATATATATATATTATAACAGTGTTAGGTGTCACAAAATCACTTTGTGGGTTTGTTTCGAACCAAGTGCAATATAATATGGAGAGAGCTCAAAATCTTGGATAGAGCAATGATATAATAATAATAAATAAATATATATTAGATATATATATTTGATTAACGGAATTTAGATTGCGACCCCTGGGTTTCATGGAGTGTATTTTTGCAAAAAAAAAAATCCATGAAACCCAGGGGTCGCAGTCTAAATTCCACGAATTATATATATATATATATATATATATATATATATATATATATATAATGAATATTCCGCTTCTAACCATACGATTACTTCGATATTTCATCAACACTGACTGTTGATTTAAACAACAGACCATTTGCAAAAAATACCTCCTTATTCTAGTGACGTCATAGCGTGGATGATGGAATGTGTTATATTTTTTTCTCTCTCCCGAAAATTTGCGAAAACCTGCACATGCATAAAACTGCAGGAAAACAAAACTTAGGAAAATATAAACAGTAACGAATCATTCATAACACACACACACACACACACACACACACACACACACACACACACACACACACACACACACACACACACACACACAAGAATACGTCTTTGTAAGTGTCAGTGGGAATACACCTGCATATGTATATAGTTTGTGAACGAAAAAATGATATATACAAAATCTGCCTGTGGGCCAGATAGAGGAAAACAGTATTGTACCTTTACTCCCGGTGGGAAGGTCCTGTCTGCTTTGAAAAGTTTGTATTGAAAATTTTGAATTTTATGAAGTTCATTCTATATATAATGTCTCTTTATGTGCACACCTACAGGACTAAAGTTTTCAAGTATCGAATAGATGTGGAATTAATGTAAAATCTTTTGTGTGCATATATATGCGTGCGTTTTTTTTATTATTCGTGGAAGTATAATGTTATGTTGTTCTATGTATACGTTGCATATGTGTGTGCGTGTGTGTGCGTGTGAGTGTGATCGACTTTGTTTCATTGAGGAAGTTCTCATGGGTTAACACCGACTTGTAGAGCTCTCCACTCCTGCCCTCAGCCTACAACCTCTCATGCTCCATCTTACCCAGTTTCTATCCCTTATTCTCTTCCCTCATTATTCTTGCTTCCTTTCTCCCTTGTTCTTTTGGTCTTAATACACAACATATGATTGTCATTAGAGGCTTTGAGCCCTTTTTCCACCAATTTCGTCTTTCCAGCTATGAAGGATGTTACTAAATGATAACAACTGTGGTAGGCCAATTAAAGAGATCTTTAAAACAGTCAATATTTAAATGAAAAGTGTTTAAAAAATTGAAATCCTAATTTCTAGCGACTATGAATATTTGGTTGTGAAACGATGTTAATTGTTTCATCTGGGATACCATGAATTATCCTATAACCTTCTTAACCCTTCTCATACCCAAAACTTAAGGTAACAATTTTACTGTGTGAGAATACTTGAATTTTACCATTTGACTCAGTGAGAATGTTTGACTGACAGCTGAATTACCGAGATGAAGTTTCATTTGTATAAGTGTTTGTCCTTAAAAATTATTTCGAAGTAGAATCTCGCATCCCCATTATCTCATGCTGCCAGTCATATATTCATAATATTCTGAACATCACCGTGCACTTGATTCTTTTTATTAGTGGTTGATAGGTTTCAAGATCACTGCTATCACTACGTATAAATGGTGAGAAACGTTGATAATAGTAAGCCAGATATACATGGGACACCCGCAAATGTTTACTGTTGACTCAAAACACAACCTAAAAAACGTAATTAAAATGAAAGAAAAGTTTTTAAGTGTTTAAGAAATGAAAAACATCTGTAATTAAGTTTGAATTAAAGCCCAAATAAGCTCTGTGACAACCTCGACCGATATTTCGGGCTAAGCGTTATTCTTAAGGCTCACTAAAGTATCTCTGATATTGGTAACAAACCAACTGCCAAAATGATTTAAATCAGACAAAAACATTTCAAAAGTTAATGCGAGGATTAAAAGAAAAAATATTTGAACCTTTCTCTCCTTTTTAAATAAAAAAATAATTTTCAAAATATTATTACTTTTTGTGAGTTTTGTACTCTGGTAACCTATCACTGGAGTCTGAGTGATTGCAAGTCAGATCTCTTGTACTCTCAAGTGTCCCTGTTGATTTTAGCAGTTCAGTGGTCTTGATGATTTCAATTCTTCCTCTAATCTCCACTTCACTCAGTCTCGTTTCCAGGTTCTTGGAGACTGTTCCAAGAGCTCCAACTGCGATTGGTATCACCGTCACATTCACGTTCTACAACTTTTTCAGTTTTTTATAAGGTCCAGTTATTTGTTCTGATTTTCATCTTCCTTCACTTTCATTCTAAGATTATTATAATCAAAGACTTGCGTTTATGTTATTAAAAAATCCCTTTCAAATATATTTCGAGATGTAGTTTTAGTTTTATTATACTTTTAAATGGCTAAGTTTAGCTGATTGAGTCAATAGCGGATAAGTGAAACCGCACTTGTTTAATCTATAGAGGTTGTTGTTTAATTTAAATGTATATTCTTATTCTATGTGAAATTTACGTTATGCTCTGCTTTGACTTTCGTACATATGAGATGAAATCTCGTGTATAAAGACGGTGATCATCTTTAGTAGCCATATTCCTTTTCTTCCTCCCGTTCTATCACTCACAGAAACCTCTATCCTCTTTTATTCTATTTAATTGTAAGCAGCTATATTCCTAAGACAAAAAGGAAACTGGATCTCCCACCATCAACCACCTTTCCAGTCGTGTGAACGTCACCCACAAGAAGTCGGACGGGTCATATTTCAAACCCGCTTTCTTCATTTCAGCCATCAGCTTTACAAATTTCAGGTAGTTAAAAACTTTTGAAACATAACACACACACTCATAAGCAAACTTATTTACAAACTTCATTTTGACGGTAGGGATTTAATCCTACAGATGATTCGTTATTGTCGTCAGTTAAAACCTAATTGATTGCCCTGTTCCAGAAAAGTTTAACTTATCTTTATAAAAGATAAACCTTATAAAGGATAAATCTTATACAAGGTTTAACTGATCTTTATAAAAGAGTGCCAGTCACTGAATGGTGATACAAATTAGTCCTAGTTTATTGGTAATAAGTGTAATCCTCATTGGTTTCTTTACAACCGAGGCTTTGTTTTAGACAAAATAAATCACATCAGATATCTGCACAAGAACTTCTACAGTCAAATATAATCAATAATCTATCTATCTATCTATCTATCTATCTATCTATCTATCTATCTATCTATCTATCTATTCTGTTCCGGTAGAGGGGCATCCACATCACACTGGAGTTAAGCGCTATATTCTTTTCTTTCTAGATATCAATATTTTGTCATCAGTATTTTAAATCGGTTTCCTAAAAACTTGTTTGATCCTATTATTCTTTATCTCTTTCTATATCTTTACTTTCTTACCTTTTCTTTCGCAAGTTTCATCTTTTCCTTCCATCTCTAAACGCCTCAACTAACTTCTTTTCTTTATCATTAATCTTTTACTTCAATTTCGTTGCTTTGGCCGGTTAGTTGGTTGGTTGATTGGTTTGTCATCGATAAAAGCATAAAAATAGAAAGATTTATGCATAACACACACACACACACACACACACACACACACATATATATATATATATATATATATATATATGAAGTAGTAATGGCTCCACTCTAATGACAAAGTCATAGTGAAGGCAACTTCTTTAAAAGTTAACTCCAAAATCAAAACTGGAGAAGACATCAAACCTCTGCTGACTTGTAGGTAATGTTTGACAGGAAAATTCTAAGAGAAGTTACTATGAAAGTCTAACCCTAACCTGCAGTTTGTATAGTCAATAGTTATCTTACTATGCTGATCACTATGTTGAAGTAGTGAAGACTCAGAAACGTGGCATTAGTGTCGTGCAAACGTATGTCACTATAATCCATCAACGTTAAGAAATCTAACTACCTTATCACGTAACAGATCTTGTTTATCTTTCAAAAGTTGAATTAGTCATGAAGCAAGTTGTGTATTTTGTTAATTTGGTGGTTGAGACGACCATCATCAGTCAAGATGGGGTTAGTTGGTTTTGTTTTATGGCATATAAACCTTTGTAGGTTATTTAATGCCAAATCCTGTTTGTACGTATATATTAGATATATACGATTTGTAAACGAATATTTTGTTGGTTATAATTTTCAAACGAGCCGGTATTTGTTTGTTTGTTTGTTTGTTTGTTGACAGTTAAATGGTTTTAAGTATGGCACTAATAATTGTATTTAGTATTAATCATTTGTTTGCATACAGTTAAATGGTTTTAAGTATTGCTATCTAACACTAATAGTTATATTTGCACACTGTTAAATGGTTTGAAGAATAGCTATTTAACAATAATAATTCTATTTAACGTTATTCCTTTTTTTGCACCCACTTAAATTTTTCCAAGTATTGCAATATAATACAAAGGATTTTATTTAACATACATCCTTTTTTGAACACACGTAAATGGTTTCAAGTATAGTAAATGATTAAATATTTCTATTTGAACCATAGATGGGACCCCCTAACAGGTATTACCACTCTGAGTCTAAGTGGAACAGCAAGTAATAGCAATTAAGGAGTACTCCACATTCCCCAAAGCTCCAGAACTGAAACCTCACAATCAGATGATTAGTATCATATTCGGGAAACTAAAAGTACCATCAAGTTTTCTACTAGAATCAAAATAGAGTTTTAACAATATCAAAATGCAAAAACCGTGCAGTTTATGTGACTGGAAATACAGGAAAATGAAAATAAGGTGATATTCCGAAAATGTGTACTGCAAAGACAACTTTATTAAGAAGGTAATTTATGACCGAATGTTATTAGAAACAAGTATACTTATGCATGCTTACCGGTATATTTCATGTAATAACATCTATCTATCTATCTATCTATCTATCTATCTATCTATCTATCTACAACACTTGCATATTCTTTGGATGGTTGTACACAAAGATTTGGTAAAGTTAACATTCAAAAAACACCTTCTCATGCTACTTATTAATCTTTTGATTTTTCTCTTGGAAATATTGCGTCCTTCTCCTTTCAACTGTAGCTGGTATTTTTGCCATTGGAGCTGTGCCTTTCAGTATCGCAAGATTTTGAGCTTGGAATCGTAAAAGTGGTTATTCCAGATCATAACTGAATCACCACGAGATAGAATCCCTTCTTCCTGGATGCTGAATTGTTGATATTCAGTTCCACTTGTACATCGTAAAAGAACTCACCGGTCATAGGCAACAGCAATTAACTCTCGTCAGATCAATGCATCCTGTTTCAAAAGCAGATGTTCCAACAAAATCTGCCATAGCATCACTGTAAATATTCCTGCATGTGTGTTCGAGTGAAGAGTGGTCGACCGAGAAGACAACCTGGAGTGAGGCCTCTAGTTTTTAACCTTCTGTTAACAGAGCTAAGGGATATTTTGGAGTTGAGAGGCCATTAGTTTCGGCGAAAGCACCTTGTTGAACTGAGCTTGAACTGGTAAGTCTCTCAACTCGTTTTTATTTCTATTGGTTTCCTACTCTTCGGTCAATAAATTCACTACTTTATGGCTAAAATAAAGTTGCCTTTCAATTTGTCTGCACAACAACCCATTTCAACAATCTGTTAATATTGATTATCACTAATCTTCTCGGCATTATGCAATATCTGATTTTAAATAAGCAAAATTCTGCTTTGTTTATTCAGAGTCACATCACTAAATACATTCTTAAGAGTGTTCTGGGAATTTGTCATTTATGATCAACTGTCTGTTTACAGCTGTCACGACGCAAACGCAAAGCATTGTAAAGTTTTTCCTTTTTACATTCTCTTGAGACATAATAACCATGTAAACAGTTTTATATTTCGTTGGATTTTTTTAATTATAAAATAATTCAATAAATTCGGATTTACTTAACTTTTGACAATGCAAATATATATAAACCTTTTGTCCATAGACCAGTTCACATACTTCACCAGAAATATCTCATCTACTGAAAAGGATATCACATATGGATATCACATAGGGAAGGCAGGAATTGCAATTGAAAAGTTGTCGACCATTTGGAAATCTGATCTCCTCGATAAAATAAAATAGAATTTCTTCCCAGTTGAATCTATGTCGGTACCACTGTATGGTTACACCACCTGGAATCTAATGAAACGCTTACAGAGGAAGATAGATGAATACTACACGCTGTTTTGAAAAAAATCCTTTAAGCAGCGCCTCACAAAGCACCAGCTGTACAGCCACTCGCCTCTCATCGCACCAATCAGCGATATGAAAGGAGCATGCTGGGCATTGTGGAAGAAGTAAGGATGAAAAAATAAATAATGTTCTACTATATGAATTCGACGACATACTACTCCGACACTGTAATGCCGTATATAATCAAAATCCTATAGACAGATGGATGAAGGGATGCATCCTCCTCTTCCCTAAAAAGGGTGACCTCGGATTAGCCAAGAACTACTGAGGTATAACACTTAGTCCTTAGCCCTACTGCGCAACCACATAGAACCCATAATTGAGAAGATACTTAGGAAAAACCAAAATGGCTTTCGGAGAAATAGATCCACGACGTCACAAATTTTGACTATCCGTCGAATTCTTGAAGGTGTACGCGCAAAAACCTAGAGGCAACAATATTATTTGTCGAATTTACAAAAGCCTTTGAATCTATTCACAGAGGAAAGATGGAGCAAATTCTACTCGCCTACGGCCTAACAAAAGAAACCGTCTCAGCCATAATGGTGCTCTATAGAAATACCAAAGTAAAAGTCCGTTTTCCAGATGGAAACACAGACTACTTCGACATTGTAGCAGGTGTATTGAAAGGAGACACATTACCCCCATAATTCTTTATCATCTGTCTAGACTACGTGCTTAGAACATCTATTGATAAAATGAAGGAAAACGGTTTCAAGCTAACAAAGGAAAGAAGTAGAAGCTACCCCGAACAAACAATTACCAACGCGGACTACGCAGATGACATAGCGCATCTGGCAAATGCACCCGCCCAAGCCGAAACCCTGCTACATAGTCTGGAACGAGTAACTGCAAGCATAGGACTCTATGTCAATGCACACAGGACGGAATATATGTGCTTTAATCAAAGAGGAGACATCTCCAGACTAAACGGTAGATATGGGACGTAGCCCTGAGGACCACGGGAGGCGAGAGAGGATCAGTGAAATCTGTGCTGGTAGCGTGAAATGATGATGATGATGATGTACTGAGTGATCAATAAAAACTTCTATTCATCAGCTTTCAGCGGACACTGAATGCTATCTAGAGAGAGAGAGAGGGTCAAAGAACTCTGTGCTATCAATAAGACATGATATATATATATATATATATAAGCAAACGAAGTGAATTAGACACACACTAATATATATATATATATATATATATATATATAAGTCGCATGTGACACAAGAACAACTATTTAAGCGAAGTTAAACAGCTTTAATTTTAGAGTTTTTCATACTACTCACACTACCAAGGTTAAAGAACCCATACTGCCCTACTATTTACCCATAGTTGGAGGGCGAATAATTGAAATCATACATTTCCCAAATGCATTATCGCTACGTGAAATGCAAACAGCTTTGTCTCGGATTTGAACCGTATCCTTTTCCTTCGACAATAACCATTACACTTCGAACAACTTCACGAATATATATATGTGTGTGTGTGTGTGTGTGTGTGTGTGTGTGTGTGTGTGTGTGTGTGTGTGTATATGTATATTTTGGCAGCATTTTTTCATTAATACATATTTGATTGAATATAATAGACATTTTTGTCTACATATTTAATTGCTTACTACTTTGTAAGAAGAAGAGCGTCTGTACTGTCGTATTGTGTAGCGTTTACTTTTCAAGTCTGTTCAATAAATTATGTCAGTATCTAAAGACATTCAAGTACATTATCACTGGTTTTAAGATTGATTCTGTTAAGTTTGGGTTGTATGTTCGTAATATGTAATGCCTCGAGAATCTGTAGTTTTTGCTTGTTACAAAGTAGTAATGTACACACAAAAGTTTCATAACTTTTGTAAGATATTCTTCCCTGATGATGACCCAAAGTCGGGCCAAAAGTACTTGGGATATAACTAATTATGGAAGATTTATCAACCAATTCCCGTTGAATATCATAAGATCAATACAGCAATTCGAATGGATTAACTAATGTCGAGTCAATGGTAGGTATTGGGTATAGGTCGAGATTGACTAAAACCTTGTTGAGGGTTCTTTTGAAATTTGCGACCACTCGAATCTTTCCGTTTTTCTTGCGGACGGCAAAAACGGGACTGTTAAATCCTTTAGGGTCGTTGCAAGGTTCGATAACACCCTCACTTGCCATGCAGGCAATTTCCGCGTCAACGTCACCCTCCAGTGCTTGGGCTATAGGGTGCTGTTTTTGGCTCCTGGACTGGCCGTTGGTTGGTATGCGTATGGGCTTGATGAAAGTGCCCCTTCTATTGTCGTCGGTGCCGAGAATGTCCGCATAGCTGATGAGTAAATCGGCGGTAGCTTCTAATTCACTACGGCTATGATGGTCTGGAAGCGATAGGCCTACGGTTTGCTTAAGCCAATGGAGTTTTTGGTTGAGAGTCAACCCGTTCGGCGATGATCTGGCTGTGGCTCGTGGTTCCTCGTTGGAAACGGTTAGGGCGCCGTGTGAAAGGTTGTGGGTCGGTTTTATCCTTGGATGGACGGTTGTAGAGAGCGGGACAGTATGTTTTAGCTTGCCAGATGGGAGTGTGCGCGCAAGTTCTACAGTCGCCTTCTGGTTATCGATAGTATAGGATAACAGTGTGTGGTAGCCGAGTATGTTCTGACCGATCAAGATGGGAATGTCTGATGTCGTGATCAGTGTGTCGACGTTGCAGAAAGCGGGGGAAGTATCGTCACCCAAGGTAATGTCGCAGGTGAGCTTGCCCAGAATAGAGATGTTCCCTCCGATTCCTTTGACTCGGATGTTGGATTTGGACATGTGTCTTCTTGCATCTTCAGGTAAGCGAGAAATGGGAATGATGCAAGTCGTGCATCCGGAATCAAACATGCCTACACCGGAGAATGTGATGCCGTTGTTGCGGAGGTTGATCTGAACAAGGGGCGATCAGAGATCAGGTTGGATTTGAACGTTAAATGTGTAATGATGCTGAGTGGATACATGGACCTGGGAACGAGTCATCACATCTCGTTCGGTCCCAACCGAAAATCCAGTTCGTCGAAGCGCGTCGCGTGTTCATGGTTGTGCTGATCGCTATCTATTCCAGGTAAACCGGTGTCAGTGGTCGCTATGTGTGCTTGAGCATGAGGGGGGTGAAAATATGGGCACCTGTTGCCCTTAAAGCATGCGCGGCCTCGTAAAAAGTTTTTGCACATTGCTTGTTGGCTGGGTTGGTCAGCGCTTCTTTGTGCCCGGTTGTGCTTCATGTTGTAGGTGGGGGCGGTTCGACTTTTCCAGTCAACAATGGATGGGTTCCGCCTGTGGGTTTGCCGCAGTTGCTTGTTCAGATCCAGCAACTGTAGCTGTACGTCGGCTAGTATCTTGTCACTTTCAAGGCTACGAGGTTTGTCAGAGTGTGTAGGTTGGCTCGCCATCAGCGCAGTGGTTTCAGCGGCGGTGGTGATGTCCGTTTTGATACCACGATCAAGATAGCGTTGAGCATCGCTGGCTATACCACCCGCTGAGTAGTGTCTGTCCATAGTTTTGACGAGGTGTGGATAGATGTTAGGTGTCCATGCCTTGATCTTTTCACTCATGAGCATGGCCCCCATTAGGGAAAACGCAGTTTCGGCCGTCATCTCAGCATTTTGTCTGTCCGACTTGAATTTTGCCGTGATGTGGACTGTGGCCTCTCGGATTGTGTTTTCAAGTCGGCCTGCAAAATCAGTGAGTTTCTCTCCCTCGTGTCGCTGAAGGTCCCATGCTCGGCTTAGGTACTGAAAGTTTGTCATTTGGCTCCCGTGGGTGGATATAAGGTAAGCCTTTAGTTCTTCGAACGTGGACGTGGGCTGTCTTGAGTCCTCCATCTGCTGGAAGATGCCTTCGTTCAGTAGTTGCTTTGCCAGCTTGACAAACTCCTTCTCCATTGCAGGATATTCCCTTAATTCTGGCTTAACATGTATGGTGTAAGCCTTATTAAGGTCGGTAATGAAGTGGTTTACATCGCTGCCCGGTTCGAAGGTCCGGATGGATTTTGTGGCGTCCCAAAGTGACTGCTGTCGCAATAGAAGCTCATAGTTTGTGGTGTGTTGTTGCAATGTGTGCGATCGATCGTGCGCGGTAGTTTGCAGAGCAGTTAAAAGTTCGTGGAGGTCTGTTTTCAGTTCACTAATGATTAATTGTGCTTGCGGGTTATCTGCCGGCTCCATGTCAATTTTCGTTTGGAGAATCGCTGCTTTTTGCTGTTTTATAAGTTCCAAGATTTCTGATCGAGAAAGGCCGGAGTATTCCATACTTGTTTTGCTGCACGCTTGACACCAGTGTTATATTCTGAGTTGTGGGCGAGAAATGCGTATGGTTGCAAAACAAAGAACGTATAGATACTCACAATAACACAGTAATGATGCTGTAGAAAATTTTTATAAATAGATTAAGTACAGAAGATAGAATGGAGAAATATGTTCACAGTTAAAGAATGAATTCAGTGGTAGTAGTTACAAAGTTCTCGTGGTGAAGAGTAGTTACAAAGTTCTCGTGGTGAAGGGATGGTGGTAGTAGTTACAAGTTCCCGTGGTGAAGAGTAGTTACAAAGTTCTCGTGGTGAAGGGATGGTTTTCTTCGGAATTAGGGCAATGTTCTTAGCGGCGGCGATCGTTTGATGTATCGGATGACAGGCGCCGGACGGTGCGTAGAATCCTTAACACGAGTCGTGTGAAGGAACAAGTCTGACTGATGATTATTTGGTCCGTCTATTTATATATTTTTTGTAGGCTCACAAACGGCAATTTTTGTGCCCCGCGGGAAGCGTTCCGATTGGATATTTATTGATGTATTTTTTTTTGTTAATTTATCGCAAACGGAAGTTCTGCGCGGAGCCCATAACTTTTCCTTTTGAGTTGAGAACTCGAAGTGTTAACTTCCGTTTTTTTTTCTTTTCTTCTTTTCTTTCTTTTTGTTTTTTCAAATCAAGGCAAGATCTCGTCTTGTAACAAGAGTTAAAGAAAACGGCTTCGAGCTGACAAAGAAAAGAAGCAGAAGGTACCCCACAAAAACAATTACCGACGCCGACTACGCCGATGACATAGCAATTCTGGCAAATACACCCAACCAAGCCGAAGCACTACTGCATAGTTTGAAACAAGCCGCCGCAGGCATTGGCCTCCGTGTCAATGCACACAAAACGGAATACATGTGCTTTGATCAAACGGGCAACAGTTCCACACTAGACGGAAGCTCTCTGAAACTGGTAGACAAGTTCACCTACCTAAGAAGCAGTGTCTCATCAACCGAAAAAGACATCGACACGCGGGTAACGAAGGCATGGACAGCTATCGATAAGCTATTGATCAAATGGAAGTCAGACCTGACCGATAAAATAAAATGCAGTTTCTTCCTGGCAGCGGTCGTATCGATACTGCTGTATGGATGCACTACTTGGACGCTAACAAAAAGGCTCGAGAAAAAGTTAGACGGCAATTACACAAGAATACTGCGAGCAATATTGAACAAGTCCTGGAGGCAACACCCAACAAAGCACCAACTATACGGCCACCTACCTCCTATCACGAAAACTATCCAAGTTAGACGAACCAGACATTCAGGACACTGCTGAAGAAGCAGGGATGAGCTCATAAGTGATGTACTCTTGTGGACCCCCACATATGGCCAAGCAATAGCAGGACGGTCAGCTCGAACATACAGCTGCTCTGTGAGGATACGGGATGTAGCCCTGAAGACCTACCAGAGGCGATGAACGATAGGGAGAAGTGGCGAGAGAGGGTCAGGGATATCCGTGCTAGCGGCACGACATAATGATTATGATATGAGAGTCGCGTCTTTTTTATATGTACTAGTCTTCTTATAAGTTAGGAAAGAGATGTCATTTAGTTTAAGAATTGTGCAGGCACTTTAATATGTTTATAAAAGGAAAAGTACAAAATTTAATTTTTAATTTTTACTGATTAATTGATATAATTTAACAATTAAAAATCAATTGATTCTTGGAACTCTTCACAGTTCTTCATAAGTAAGTACAAAAAAGGGGAACTCTTCAGTTTTCTAAAAATCAGCCATTTTTAGATATCTCACATTACATAATGTTACATTTTTAGTGAGTGAAAAAGAAATAAACAGAAAAATTGAACAAATACATTGTTTATTGATAATTCAAAAACTGATTCTTTAAACGAATATTTTTTATTTCTCTTAACAAAAACATAAATAAATAAATGAATAATAAACAATTACTTTTCATTTGAATTAATAAGCGAAATTTTCCTCCTAAAAATGAGGACACAATTTTATTCTTAGTTTCGTTCTATTTTTACGTTTTTGTAGAGAAAAAAGAAAATAAATGAAATGAATACATTTTTTATCACTCAACAGGCAATTAAGAATTGAATCTAAATCATTTTATATTCTAAAAAAAATCAAGCGTAAATAAGAATTAAAATTTAAGCTATGCTGCTTTTTCGGAAATAATTCAAAAATTATTCTGTAACAGCACAAATAGTAAAAAATGAAAATTCATCAGAGACCAAAGAACCCCCCTAAAAAACATAGAAAGGATAATAAGAAATAAAATTAGAAAAATGTTTTAAACATTTCACCATTATACGGTTACATTTTTATATCATATCTTAAATGTAAACTAAAAAAAAGAAAAGAAGAAAAACAGAAAGTAAAACAATTCCTAAAAAAAAAAAATACTTTTTATTCGAATAAGCAAAATCTTTCAACGATAAATAAGGACAATTTTTATTCTTTGTTTATTCCTCTTTTCCTTCTTTCTATCTCACACACTGGTGTTGCTAAAATCGTCCGATTAGGGACTATATATATATATATATATATATATATATATATATATATAAACTTACTTATGCAGATATATATATATATATATATATATATATATATATATGTATATCTGAATAAGTAAGTTTATATAAAGTGGTTCCCACTAAACTTCAGTTATCGGTCTTCTTTCCGAGTGCAGCTAAGAAATTTTCGAACAACATTTGTATACATATATATATATATATATATATATATATATATAATTAGATCAATAAATTTGCAATGTGACACGTGATTATAAACTGAATTTTAATCTTAAAAATCCGCAGTAGCATGTTCTATTTAACTTTTACCACAGATACAAATACGTTGCAAAAAAGATATTTTTTATTATCTTACAGATCTTATGATTGGATAAATGCTGAAATCATCCAAGAGATTCAGGGTTTTGAGAGCTTTCGACTGTATCCCCATCCATTTTCAAAAATTGCACCATTTGTTTTTATAGAATTCAAACAAAGTTGATAATTGTCTTAGGCCGTATGAAATATAATTTGAACTGGCTTCTTACATTTTTTTAAAACGAAGTTGGCTCTGGCCATTGAAGCGTTGGTTGACGCCGAATTCGTGCATGTATGTGTGTGTGTGTGTGTGTGTGTGGGTGTGTGCTCAGGCGTGTCTCTGTGTGTGTGTGAATGGGAATGTATGTGTGTGTATTTTTGTGTGTGTGTGCGTGTGTGTGAGTGTGTGTATGCGTACTTGCGTCCATCAATGAATTCAAATCATTATTGGCTGGAAAATTCGCTCACCGTCCGTCTTCTTGGTTCTCTGAAATTTCAAAAGTAAAAGCATACCACTTCCTTTTTATTAATTTTGTTCCTTTATAAGAAGCATCCTCGCTGTTATTTTTGTTGCTTTTTATCATTTTCCCTTTGAATCAATACAGCTTTGGTTGGAAATAGCTTGAACATAACTTAGGAAACCTGAATTTCATAGAACTTCACTTTCACACCCTCATCCGCAGAAATTCCCATAATTCTACCGCTTCTCTACTTAGATCCTTTAAGTCACTTTTTTACAAGCCAGTAATCGTACCCTTAAATTATATATATATATATATATATATATATATATATATATATATATATATATATATATATATAATTCCATTTTTTTTGTTCATTTTTGCAGTTGAAAAATGTATCGATACAGAGTATAATTATTTACTAAGCTTTTGCTTAGATTCGACACTCCGGCTATAGGTTGCTTATTGTTCCTGCTGTAGCTTAAGTTGTTACCAATCTAAGTAGTAAACAGACTCATCGCTGCCTAGCTTAGGTGATCTAGAGGGAACAGGTTCTTGCAGTGTGACTTGATCTTAAGTCAGCGATTAATAATGCGATAAAAATAAGCAACAATATGAATATCTCACTTTGTGTTCATTACGTCCAAAATTATCGAATGACGTGAAATTAACCAATGATGTGAAATTATCCATTGCTCGCATTGGCAAACGGTGATGGAGCTCTTGGTGCATGATAAATTTCCTAACGATGTCTCTTTGCGATAATTGGCAATTCTTTTCTGCATCGTTAGTTTGGATGGTTGTTGTGTTTGTAATCGATTCTGGCTACTTTGTTATTCAGAATTGTTTTATTGTAGCTGGGCGTGGCAGGATTAAATTGGAAGAATATCATTTTTCAACGTTACAAAACACTTTATTTTCTTCTCCACATTGTGTCAAAAGAAAGTTCTTGATCGTCAGCTAGTAGTGACTGTTTTCCAATCAATGCTTTTTCATAAACTATCAAGACATCCTCTTCACTTTTAGTTTTCTAAATTCTTCAATAAGGACATCTTATTTTTAAAAACTGATCAGAAAATTGATAACGGTCATCGCTTGCAATTTGTTGCTGTTATGGGGCCTGTTATCTGTTGAAATATAGGCTGAATAGAGATGACACTAGACTTAATATCACTTCAGTAATGAGTAAAAATCGGCGGTAATCTTCATAATTTTTAGCCCCAAAGCTTTGTCCCCTGAATATTTATAGAAAACAATGGGAATTAATCCAACAGTATCATTCAAGAGGATTATCTTTATATGATGTAATGATTTAGGCTACTGAAGATATTTTAGCTTGTACGATTAAATGGATGTTATTAAAATAGTCAAACCTCACACCAATAATCCAAAATTCTTGGATTCCTAACCCCACCCCAAAAGAGAAACGAAAAAAACAACAACAAAAAAAAAAAAACAGCTACAAATATCAAAACGAAATAAAACGTGACTAAATAAGTTTTTAATAACCTCAGCGGCAAGAATTTGTAGACTTCTGAGAAATGGATATAACTCCGGTTGCATATATTTTGTTCGAGGATTTCCTATTTCGACATTCCCATTGCTTGTAAATTTTTCCAATCTTTTATTACAGTTAAATAAAGATAATCTAAATTTCTGTCAGGTGTTTGAAATGGAAACATAGGTGTCTCAGGCTCACGGTTCTAATGTATATTTTTCATCACATAAACACGTTTACATTTTGTTTTTTCCTTGTTCAGATCATTTAGACATTTTATCCTTTAATAAATTTCAGATCTTTAGTGAATGTTAAGCCAAAAAAGAATCTCACAATTCAAACGATTTATGTTCTATTCAAGCGACTTCAATTTTTAGTAAGGCTTGGATTTGCCGCAAATATCACAAGATATCAGAAAAAATCTCGCGCGATTATTCACATCAACTTATCTTTGTTTTTCTCATGTTGAGGCCTGTAATCTTGAAAGACTGTTCCTAGCTTTATGCTCGTTGTTCTAGATTCGGATCTCCAAACAACCTTTTCATATTCCCGTGTACTTGTTAGAAGAAATATATTAAAGTACATATTTTAACTGTGCAGTGATTTTTAAATTTGTCTTTTTTTTCCGTCAGCCTCGGGCATTCCTGTACACACACACACACACACACACACACACACACACACACACACACACACACACACACACACACACACACACACGTTTTTGTGTGTCCGTACATTAATCTCTCTTTTTCTATATGTTTGTTTTTCAACTGCTTATTGACGAACTATGGCAAAAATACTAATTGTTTAAACATTAAGCTTTCGTTTTTTTCCCCAGTCACCCATTTCTTCCTCCTTCAAATCCTTTCTCGTTAAATTTTCAAAAATGAAAGTCCCAACTTTAATAAAATAATTTTTGAAATTGGCAAAAATAGGTTTCCAAGAAAAATATGCCCATTTATCTACAGATATAAAAATTGACATCACTAAATATAAGATGTTATATCTGAAAATGTAATAATTTATATCTGTCGATATTGATATGTACAATATGCAAAAGTGATATGCATGTTGTTTTTGTTTTGGAACATTTTGAGATTTGAGACAGAATTTCTTGCTAGTTTCCCAGAGTTTTTTTTAAAGTTGAGCAAAAAACAACCCGGTAATTTGATAGGTAACACCTGCAGGAGTTGAAGAATGCTGATTTTCTCAGTTCTTCAGTCACATGTTAATAAGATCTCCAATCCACAAGCAATCACCAATCAACACTCATCTGAGTGCCCTTCTCATTGGGTGCCCTATTCATTCGGCCTTGTGCCACATAGAAGCAAAGAGCTTTGTAAATTACCTCATCTGAGTGCCTCGAGTCATGTAATGGTTAATGAACTAAGATATCAGAACGCAGCTAGTGGTCAAAGAAAACTAAAGCTTAGAAAAAAAGTAAAGAAAAAGAAAACATTACATAAACTTTATGACAAATTGAGAAAAAAAAAAATAGCCGCTTAATGATAAGCTTACAGTTTTTGGCATTTGGATTCCAAATTGTTCCTATAGAAAAGGAATATAGCAATCTATCTACTGTAAAAGTTTATTCTTCCGTAATATTTTGTTTGTTTGTTTGTTAGTTTGTTTGTTTGTTTGTTTGTTTCTTTCGATTTACCTATTCTTATTACAAGTCAAGTCTTTATAAAAAGTTATTGCATAAATACATTTCAATTACATGAGGCAGTGAGACGAAACGGATGGTGACACTGTGATAGTCTTGATAAGATAAATTTTTGGAAGAGTACAAATTATTGCGAGTGCGCAATAGTTCAAATTATTTTTACCCCTCTTCTTCTAAAAAGCACCCCCAAATAAAACAAACAATTTTTTTTTTTGTTTTTGTTAAAGATAAAAGGATGTTTCGAAGTAACCGAAAAAATGGGATGATTTACACGGTAAATTAAATCTGCCTTATTTAGATTTGACCAAATTTTAAAAGTCGAAAAAAATGGGAGAAAGAAAGAAAGAAAGAAAAAGGCAGGAAAATAAAGAGAATTCAAATGAAAGTAAAAAGCTGGAAATAAATAAATGACTAAGAAAATGCTAAACTTCTTAAATATAGGAGAATTCACAGGAATGGGGATGTATATATCGCAAATCTATAACGGCGTAAGAAAATGATGTGATACTATCTTTCAAGGTATAACTATTTGGTAAAACCGTTTGTAAAACAGCTTTTGTCGTATGTCAGACATTACAATAATTTGCTCACTGAACTGGCCAAAAAGTAAGTTTCTTCGAAAAGATTGTGCAATTTCTTGTCGTGTTGCTCCAGAAACAATTCGTTTTCTTTCAATGAATTCGGGGACAAATGTTCAATTTTAACGTCAGGTGTTCATGATAAGTTCATTCTTTTTTTTTTTTTTAATGATGCAAAAAGGAGGAGAGCAAAAAGAAACAAAAAACCTGATAGGAAACAAAATAAACATTGAAAAAAGAAAGAAGAGAAAAGGAAAGAGATAAAAAGAATAAAAAGGAAACGAAAGGAAGAAAGGAAGAAAGGAAGAAAGGAAGGACTAAATAAGAAAAACATTAAAGCGGATATAATGAGGATTTGAGAGCATTATTGAGAAATTTCGAATCAAATGGGTGAGAGAGAGAGAGAGAAAGAGAAAAAATGGACAGAGAGGAACTGAGGAAAAACAAAACAAAAATGTGGCCATTTTTTAACACGTCACTTAGAAAGGGAAATCACAAGTAGTTTTAAGAAAATTGAAAAAGCGAAAGACTGAGAAAAAGGTATATATATATATATATATATATATATATATATATATATATATATATATGGAGAGAGAGAGAGACAGAGAGAGACAGAGACAGAGAGAGAGAGAGAGAGAGAGAAACGGAAGTCAGAGAGAGAACGAATTTTGAATTATCACGAATAAAAAAGGAAAAAGAAAAAACTTTTCGATAAAAATGTCATCTGCAGAAAAGGAAGAAAATAGAAAAGAGACAAACGATGTTAAAAATGGAGTCGGTGGAGCGTTGGTGAGACTAGTTTGCTCTAAAGTTAAAAAGAAAAAGTGAGTAAAGATAAAACTGTTAAAGATGTGTGTGTGTGTGTGTGTGTGTGTGTGTGTGTGTGTGTGTGTGTGTGTGTGTGTGTGTGTGTGTGTGTTGTGCAAATAAAAGAAACTAGAGTCAGCAGAAGAGATAAGCAATTGGTAAACGTTCTGATTAGAGGCCAACATTCCTCATTTTCCAAGTAGGGTTGTGGTGGGAGATGAAGAGTAGGTCAAGGTTTGACAAGCTGATAAAAGGCTGGGAAATGGACGATTGGTCTCTCTCTTTCTCTCTCTCTCTCTCTCTCTCTCTTTCTCTCTCTCTCTCTGTGTATGTGTTTAAGGGATATATGGGTTTACATACATGCATACATGTATGAATAGATATAATTGTTCATATTTAGAGAAATATATAAATATATATATATATATATATGGGTGATTATTGAAAAGATGGTTGGTAAATTAGTCTTACAAACCACAAGTTTTGTTTTTCACTAAATATTTGGATATGAAATTCTTGCCTCATCTGATAATTGATGTGACTAAAAGATTTTATTCCTTGTCATTCTAAAGTGCCATCTCGGTGGGAAAGTTTAATTTCGACAAGACAAAAAGGTATCAAAACCTAAACGGTTTAATTTGTGATCGCCTTGGACAAGAGACATAAAGACGTTGTATATGTATAAGAGAATGCACACGTTTCTGTGTAACCCATGCAATTAGTCATGCACACACACACACACCTATACACAGGCATATCCACCTTCACAGGCCAAGGTGAAAACAACTCTATCAACTCGAATGTATACAGATACACACTGCAACAGCAGCATACCTACATTCATATATACATTCACTGGCTTTGTTGTGTAGAGTGTTCGCCAATGATCCGGAAGACCGGGGTTCAATCCCAGGTCAGGTCATACCAAAGACTTTAAAAATGGTACTTGATACCTACTTGCTTAACACTCAGCATTACAAAGTACGTATCAAGGGTAGAGTGGAGCAATCCAGGGAAAGGAGTAGCGCCCTCCCCTACACCTCGGTGTAGTAGCAATTGAAAAGTGAGCCTTCGGGTCGCCAGCGACTACGGTCGCCAACAACATAAACGTACGAACAACTCGTTTGCAGAGTAAAACGTTTGCAAATTTATCTTCATTGGTAAAATTGAAAATTCGAAACTGAGACCGGAATGTTCCTTGTCAATAAAACTACATTTATTTAGTGCATAAGCGGTGGCTATTAGGTTTAACCTTCTAATTACCAGGTAGCATTCTATGGAATATATTGCTCATGTAGACATGGTAGGCCTACATAGTGGATGTCTTTTACACTGCTGAGACTTATTTTCTTCTCGAAGATGCTCTCGATTCGCCAGATAAAGCTAATTAGAATAAGGTTTTTTCTTCTGTCTTTCCTGAAAGAGACGTCATCATTACCTCTAAATCAATAACTTCAATCATAAAACGGAACATTTCCTCATTTATTCACAGAAAATCCATTCGACTCTATATTTGATGCATTCAGTCAACACAGCTAAAAGCAAAAAGCCATGACGGTTATTTTAAGATGTACCCAAAGGTTTTGGTTTCCGAGCGACCTAACCAAGAACCGATTCCTGAAGATGCTTTTTAGGACTTTGTCAGAAAATTCAAGGCTGTCATAATATCTTTTTTATTTACTAGCAGTGGCTGTATAAATGGCCTGCATCCTACACAACTGCAAGATGTCATTTTACTTGTCACAGTGGAGGCCAGGATTTAGCTTTTATCATACACTCACTCATCCCTCTACTGCTAATCTACGTGGCGAGATAATCTCTTTTGGACACCCACTGTTGATCTCTGCAAAGGATCAGTTAGGATGCCGGTATCCTTTATGAGTAAGGCAATTGCCTAACACATAAAGGATATCGGCATCCGTTTTATTGCATTAGGTCACGTTTTTCGGCAGACTAATTATAACGCAGACAGATTATTCGACGCCTTGCCTATGGGAAGTCCTCGATTCAGCTTGTTGCAAGTGTTAGAGGAGGGTGCGAGAGTGTGTCACGCATGAGGTCCGGGCCTGTGTCATAAACCAACTATATAATACCAAGTCGGTCGGTATGTACCATGGTCAAGATAGACATGAAGAAGAACGCATTTAATACCAGTCGTCATCATCTAGCATTTCACGGCTGCATGCCTTCCCCTTATGCTCTGGAACATCTAGCATGCTTCTTATTCAAGATTAATACCCGGAGGCACCATTATTAACTCTTTATGCAAAGTCAAATAAAGTGACCCCTTTGGCTGTTTTACTCTTTACCTTCCAAGTGGACCATAATGCTCAAAGTGATGTCCTCTTTCATCAAATGCTATTTGGATGATGCCGTTCTCAGTGAGCTCGTTGAATCTGTCCAAGGAGACCTCACTTGCCTTTTTATCGCCACTGACAACAATCCACCTTGAAATTTATAAATTCAGGTTAGAGGTTATAAATCCTGGTTATTTAACAAGTGAATTCGTCGAAATCAACTGCAGAATTGTCAGAATGTTCTACGGATTACCACATCACTCAATGTTTCCTGCATTCTTGGTGCTCTGGTCTTACAAAAAGCCCTCAAACTCTCTCGGTTCATGCTTCTAAGCTACTGAATATGGTTATCTCCCTTTGTGAGTTGGATGCTGATATAGGATTTTTCTATCAAAATTACCCAGCAATTTCAAGTATAACTAATTGCCTGCGTTTGAGGGCGCAGTTTTATATTCGTCAAGGCTCAAAGAAAATTTGTAATACTACATGGTTTCATCACAGTGATCCAGTCCTCAGTGCCAATTCGTTTCTATGGCCTTGGTCTTAGGTCATGAGGGAAAATCATTATCCCAACCGATTTATCGTCATTAATTACCAATTATCAACTCGTTAGTCTGATTCTACAATTTTTTTCCTTTGTCTCATACGAGTGCAGTATCTAGCATCGTTGATGATATCCGTTGGATACACTGCACTGGAATTTTTCAACTTGTAACCAGGAAACAACGAGTCTGGGATAGTGTTTATGCCTTTCAATTCATATCTATCTCATATCTATGTCTTCAAAGAGTCTAATTATCTTGACTTTTGCACGTGCTGGTCTGTTCTCTGGGCACACTTATAAATATGATCCTGTACCACATTCGAAGTTTTGCTCATTCATTTTATTTAAAAAATGAAGCTACCGGCGAACATACCGGCTATTCTCAAGGCATTCAAACTTGAGCGCAGCTACAAAAGGCAACCCGATGGAATGACGGTGTTCCCTTTCAGTTGCTGCAAATATCTTTTATGGGACGTTACATGTATTGACACTTTCACTCCTTTGTATCGACTGACGACTCCACGCTCAGCTGTCAACAGGCGGAAGATTCTAGATGTACGAAATACACTGGTCATGTGGATAGTTTTTATTTCTAAATCAGTAGATTTCGGGTCAACTATCGCATATGATGACGCATACGGAAATCGGAAATTGTCGAATCACTTTTGACACCTTTGATCCTTACGAGACGACATTTCTGTTGCCATGAATATCGCTGGACAATGATCGGGACAGCAAAGCTGCAATATCCAGAGCCTAGAAAAATCTAAAAAAACTAAGTAAGGAGGCAAATGTACGGTTATATCAATAAAAGATGTATATTAAAGAAATGTATATGTATTAAAAAAGTGGTAAATATAGAATACGAAGAGTTTTTTAAGCTATAGACATTTACATTCATCGATTGTTTGAAGACAAAAAAAAAAAGGGTTTCATTTAAATAATGTAATTCTCTTAATTCATATTGTTATTTTCGAAAGCAGCCGATCAATTCTAAAGAGCATTTTAGTGATCGAACAATAAAGATCAGATTCAGATTTGATGTGGACCCTGTTGGCGGTCCCTTGTTGAAAACATTTACGCTAGTAGCTATCGTATAAGCAAATGCTTTTTAGCACCTGAAAATCATGAAACTTTAAACTGTTACTTATTAAAGTTGTGCCTAAATATAAAATAAAACGCGAAATTATTAATTTACAAGTCATAATAGAATAAATTCGTTGCTCATTCATCTTCAGCAGATTAGAATAAAAGGAATATTTAAGATTAATAACATTATAACGGCAAATAAAGAAAAAGTTGTTTAGTAGACGTTCCAGACAGAATTAGATTAAAAGAGTGGAAAACGAACAACAAATATAGACTTTGATAAAGTACAGAGCAAAAATTCATTTGCGAATGTATAACAGTTATAAAGCACATATACACACAGATACAGACACGAGCGCGTGCGTATACACACACATGTGTGTGTATATTTGTGAACAGGTGTGTGAGTATATCCATACATTGACAGTGGTAGTCTCATTTGCATAAAAAGGTCTTTGTGTAATAATAAATCTAATTGAAGTAAGTTTCTGACAGAAATTTACATGTATTCTCGTAGATGGGATTGGTACGCGCAAGTGTGCACATACCCACACACGTATACATGCATATGTACACACGCTTACACACATGAGTATATTTATATATATATATATATAATTATACAATAATGATCATATTAATACAGATGCCAAGCAATATACGTATAAAGAGAAGAGCGTAAGGGAAATGCGTTTAATAACATATATATATATATATATATATATATGGGGGCTGTCTGTGTGCGTATGTATGTATAAACATAATTAGGCGCCCATACCTCTTACGTGGGCAAAGCGTTCACATGGCATTTTGTCTTAAAGCTTGGTCGAACAGAGAAATGATGGTTTAAGTGAATTTCCTGTCACAACAAATTAAAAGAAAAGATTTTGAAAGCGAACAGATGGTAAATCTCGCGCCAAATTTGGGTGGGCGGTAAAGTTGGCCTCGAAAACTTTTAGTCCGCAAAAAAACTTGTAAAAGCTCACAAGAAGATTGAGGCTGATACAGAAAACACGAGTATACCTTCCACACATGTCTCCTTACCACCACAAAATACAATATAGGTTTTTTTAAGTTTTGTTTTGTTTTTAAGTATGTTTCATTAAATACAACTGTCTATGTGTTCATAGTTTTTGATAACTCTCCGAACATTAAACTTGTGGTTGAATTCATTTCGGTGTCATGTTTGCTTTCTAATTTCATAATAATTTGAATTAAGAAGTTTTTGTGTTGAAAGTAATAAACTTTCGTAATATACCAAAAAAGACGTGTGTAAAATTTCCTAAGAGGTGTTGAATGGATGCATTCCTTTAATTAGTGGCGTTCATCTGAAGATATTGCGGGTTGTTCTGCACAGGCTTCTTGGGAATCACTGCATGTATCATGGTTCGTTTATGTATATTTTGATAGCGATCACTGTACGTATACACATGAAAAGACACATACGCAAAGTATATTGAAATATATAGATGTGTATATGTTTCTGAGAGTGTATGTCTGTATGTGTGTGTGTATGTATGTGCAGCAATTCATAAATTTATCACCCCTTTCCAAAAATCACCTCACGAAACATTCATCTTCTTCTTATTATTTTATGACCAATCATTTGATAATTAACAGTATAATTAATGTATGTGTGAGAGAGAGAGAGGTAGGGAGAGAGAAATTCATTCAAGTAAAATTTGATATTATAAAACAAACTGATAAGTAATATAATAAATATAGAAAGAAACATTAATTAAGAGAGAATTTAACGGGTGTTTGTATAATTAATTCCAACCACCTGTTAACCGGCCTATTGCTTTACCAATGAGCTCTTGTCAAGATTCAGGAGAATAAATAATTTATAGGCGCTACATTGACTGGACGATTCAATTAGTGTGAACAATGGCATCCAGCAAAACCTTCGTATTAATCAGATTTTTACTCATTAAAACTAGTACAATATATAAAGCTTGATCAGAATTTCTTTCTAATAAAAAATCATTTCTAAAATCATCTTCATGTAAATCTTTCAAAATTCTTTAAAAAGAAATCTATTGCGTCAGATTCAAAATTTGGCAATGATTGAAATTCTTATTAAAAGGATTTCAATTATTGCCAAATCAATTCAGATCCCAAGAGAAATAATTTTTAAAAAAAAATTAGTCAATGAATATTTTTTTTTAATTAAAACATTTCATTTGGTTGTCTGAAGGGATTTAACTTTCTGTTTGGGTTCATAAAAATCAAAAACAAAGCAAATCTTACTTAGTTCAGCTTTTATCTTTTGATCGATATAAAGTTGAAATCGGCTTTGAATCGAAGTTTTGATTTTTCCTTTTCTTCTTCCTCCCATCCTTATTTCGTGATTTATTTATGTTCTTCAATGATAAGCTTTCTCTTCTTTGTCTTTAAACACCAGTTGTAAATTTTTGCGATTGATTTCTAAATATTTTCTTTGCTTCTCCCCTTCTCCAAGCAGAAAAGGATTTTAATTTGAATTTGCCTCGTACTTAATGAAACCTTTTGCTAGTTTCTAATTCGTACTAAATTGAATTTCGTATTTTCTAAATCTTCGCGTCAGTCCATTTGTAGAAGTTTTTCTTCACAATGTGTCACATTTACCTTATAAAAGAAATTTGACTTGAACCTGCGAATAGTTAAGAGAAAAATCAGCATTAAAAAATATCGATATTTTATAAGCGTCATCATCAAAACATGTTATCAATCATTGCTCACTGGTCGAGAAGGCCCAATTCATGTAGCGAGTCTTAGACAGGAATAGCCCATCCCACTACATGTCGATGATATCAAGACACAATGTAGTGTGTTTTGGGCAGAAACAGTCTGGACGGGTCCATTTCCATTACATGTCTATGATTTCAATACAAACAGGAAAATAAAAGAAAACGAAAGAAATTAAAAACTAGTTTTAATTTTGGTACTTTTCAGTCATTCAAAAGAGTAAAATGTTCTGACATTCATTCATCTAAATGCGATGACAATTTACAAGGAAAACTTTGTCTCTTCTGAAGACACCGACTTATGAAATAAGAATCCAATAAAGAGAGTTTCTAAGTGACTGCTTCAAAATTTCTCTGAGCATTAAACGAAATGAAGGGTTCTAATGTAAATCTAGTTAGCCAAAATCTCTGTTAACTGAAAATATGCAAAGATCCCATAAAGAAATAAAAAGTTATAGAATTTTTCCGGGTAATAGAAAGTTTTCTTTGTAGTCTTAATGTTAATATAATACTTTGGCTGATTTATACTTCAGCTATGGTCAGAAAAATTATTTTTTCATACCCCACCCCACAAAAAAAAAACAACAAAAAAACTGGCGACAGTAAATGGTCACTGATATACGAATCGGAGTAATCCATTATACTTTGCATGATTACGTCCTAAAAAAAGAAGAGCAGAGTCCACTGTTTCTGGCATATTAATGACTTTTTTTTTCAAATGTATAAACAACAGAAAAAAAAAGAATGTCTTAGAGGAAAAATAATATAGATTATTAGTCGATAGTTAAGGTGACTTGAAACACGTGTTGATTTCAGATTTTGGAAAACAAAAATCAGTCTACAAGTCTTGAGAATAAATATTCTGCGTGGTTAAATTAAAGATATTTAACTGTACCAATCAAAGGAAGATAAAACATGAGAGAAAATCACTTAATGAAATTCGACAATTTCTAAGACATAATGAGAATTTTTGAACAGTCACAATGTCTCTTCGGAGAAAGCTGAACTTAATTAGCAGATAAAGACACTCTTTACGGTTATCGATGTCTTTCTACTCTGTTGCCATCATCAAAAACAAGCAAAAGAGTTTTCTGTAAAGAGGAGCAAATATTTAAAATACCATTTATCACTCGACCTCAAAGAATATATACGAGAATATTATGTTAATAGAAAGAAACTATTAAAGACATGAACATGGTTACAGAAAAGAGAATAAGTGCATATTAAGGCAAATGCACCGGGACAAATTAAATTGACAGAACAAGAGACAAAAATAAGCTGTTGAGTACAGAAGGCCACGAGAAGAAAAAAGTGATAAAACTTGAAAAATACCAAGTCATTGTCCTGAAACTGAGAAAACGGTGGAACATGAAAGTGAGAGTCGGGCCAATAAAAAGTGCTGCTATTACAGTGTTAAAATCCATTCGAATCAAGTTTGAATAAATTAACGATTCATAGAAGGTTTTGAGACTACTCAGATGACAGTGTTGTTGGGGTCTGCAGCATTAATAAAGATATGCTAAAGACTTGTGGAAAAAAATACCTTAGTCAATCTTCATCGGAAACAAGCAGGTATCTGACGTGAAAAATGAACTGCTCGGATCTTTTGGAAATTTCAGTAAAGATATGTATTCTTTGCACCAAGCAGTAATAAATAAAATGATAAAAAGAAAAAAAATGAAAGAAATCAAAGAAAACCGTAAAATCGAGCCACCAGAAACAATACTGACCACACGAAGACCAACAGAACGACAATAACCATAAAACAAATATGGGAAGAAAAACCACTCTATGGACGTTTTAAGCGACTAATAAGCCACATCTCATACGAGAAAACGTTGACGTGGCTAAAAAAGAGAAACCTTAAGTGAGAAAATGAATCTCTTCTAAAAGCAACACAAAACAATGCCACGCAAACCAATCATATCAAAGCAAGAATAGATTAGACGCAACAAAACAACACTCGCTAGTTATGTGGTGATAGAGACGAAACGATCAATGGGATACCACACGAACAAATGGTATATGCACAACCCAGCATCTGTCCTGAAGAATGAGAGACACACACTCCTATGTGTTTTGAGATACAAACGGAGCCCTAATTTCGACCAGACGACCAGAGCTGACCTCAGAGTAAAATTGAAAGAGAGTGAAAAGAAGGATAAGAATCTCGACCTTGCAAGGAAATTGAAAAAAAAAACAAACAAACTGTGGAACATGAAAGTGACGATTATACCAATTTTAATTGATGCTCTTGGTACAGTCACCAAAGGATTAATAAAGGGACTGGAGGACTTGGAAATAAGAGAACGAGTAGAGACCATCCAAACTACTACATTATTGAGATCGGCCAGAATATTGAGAAGAGTCCTGGAGATTTGAGCAGACTTGCAGTCACTCAAACTCCAGTAAAAGACCATCAGCTAAAACTGCTGTGAAAAACTCTCAATGAGTAAATAATAACAAAAGTGATCAACTGGGAATTTTGCAAGAGATTAAAATTTTCCCGTGCAACTGAATGGTATATGCATCAATCAAAAACCAGAATGAAATCCATGAATTTCACTTGGATTTTTCGATACAAACGGATCACCTTACCCCAGTCAGAAGATTAGGACTAGTTGTAATTAGAGAGAGAGAGAGAGAGAGAGAGAGAGAGAGAGAGAGAGAGAGAGAGAGAGATGAACCTCCAGTGGATTTTGCCGCACCACCTGACCACTGAGAAAAAATAAAATAAAACTGAAAGAAAGAGAAAAACCTATACCTTGCCAGAGAACTAAAAAGCTGGGAAACATGAGGGTTACAGTAATACCAATTATGTATGGTTCACTTGGAACAGTCCCCAAAGGCTTGGAAAGAGGAACAGAATAACTGATAATCAGAGGAAGAATCGTGACAATTAAGATTAAGCATTGTTGAGATCGGTCAGAATACAGAGGAAAGTCCTGGAGACCTTAGGAACTTTGTTGTCACTCAGACTCCAACGGAAGATCAGCTAAAGCTGGTGTAAAACACTCACAATAATAATAATAATAATAATAATAATAATAATAAATGTAATGGCTCATATCATCATCTCTGAACGGAAGTCTGGAGGCAGTACAAAACAACGCCAAAAAGACAAACAACATTTAAGCAAAAATAGATGAGACGCAACAAAATAGCCAGTGTAGGTTACGTGATGATAGAGACGGAACGATCAATATTAGCGAATGTAGTGAAATAGCGCAAAAAGAATATAAGACTAGACACGTCTGGGTGGGGAAGGTAATTCACTGGAGTTGTGCAAAACATTTAAATTTAACCAAACGAACAAGAATCCATCCTAGAAAATGAGACGCACAAACTTCTTTGGTATTTTAAGATACAAACGGATCATCTAATCTCAGCTAGATGACCAGACCTAGTAATAGTCAGAAGAAAAATAGAATAAAAGAAAAAGAGAACCCGCCGAATGGTGAACTTTGCTGCCCCGGCAGATCACAGACTGAAACAAACAGAAAGTGGAAAGAGAGATGTTTAGCGAAGAAATATATTGTTGTGTATGTTGGTTACGTGGTTATTATTACCTCGCTAAATGTGGTTGGAAAATAAAGGAGAGAGAGAAGACGAAGATGCTGTAAGGTTTTATATGAAGGTTTTAATGGCAGGATGGAATAAAGGGTTTACGCTGGTATGCTGCAATTCTCATAGGAAAGAAGGAAGGGATGAAATGAAGTTGTTACAGAGTTGAGAAAGCATTTTAGCAGCTAAATACCTGAGCGAAGATGTGCATCGTTTGGTTATGGCATTGTTGAATGTGTGAGTGAGATATGTCGCCATAAGTGTAGCAAAAGTCGTGTTTGCTGGTTGAAACAGGAACGTTGTAGTCACCCATGAGTTTGTGGTTATGGTTGTTTCGGGGAGAAGCGTGAATGTCTCCAGAAAATGTTGCCCAGAGATGAAGCAGCTAGATGTCGGAGCGGAATTTTGCATCGTAGTCGACATAGCCAATACTGTAGGCGACTAAAAGTTGTTCCTGTGTGTGGCGTATTGAATTCATCTAATTCATATTCAACTGGGAACCCTTGGTCTAAGAGAATAGACGCAAGGGGTCCATAAATTAGATGGCTTTCCTCATGGTGGTGCTACTGCTATTGAAGAGAGCGGACAGTCATTACCTCTGTCCTGAACGAAGAAGTTCTGAGGAAGAGAAAGTGTTTAGCGGCGTCCCCCAATTTGATGCTGCCTGGAAAGATGGTCCGGGATGAATAGGATAAGTCATCCTGATTAGTTGAAAATATGCGTCGACCCTAACGGTCAAATTAATTAACGCGCCAAACAAAAATACGAAATTCTTTCTGCTACAGATGTGTTCCGAGACCTTGTCAGAAAACTAAAAGAACAAAGCAACTGAACATGAAAGTGACGGTGATACCAATTGTGGGTGGTACTCTTAGGATAATCCGCAAATGATTGATAAAAGGACTAGAAGACTTGGAAATAATAGGACAAATAGAGACCATCCTGACAACAGTATTGATCGGCCAGAATATTGAGAAGAGTCCTGGAAACTTGAGGAGACTTTCTGTGACTCAAACTCAAGTGAGAAACCATCAGTTAATAGTAGTATAAAAACCTCAAATGAGTAAATAATAATAATAATAATAATAATAATAAGGATAATAGTTTTTTAGGACCTGAAGTATTTGAGGGATACAGGAAACACCTGTTGTCGAGAAGTGTCAAGAATGTGTTCTTGTGGTAAAATCAACCTCGTCTAATAAATAAGAAATAAGAACACAGAAGCTGTTGTCGTTGGAACTCTAACTGTAGCTGTAATGATTTCTAGAAGATTTTTGAACATAATTTTGAAATATCAAATATTTACAATGGCAAAAACAGCAATAGTTTTTCTCATGATAATGTCATAAATTTGTTTCCTGAACGTTTTTTGATGGAATTCTCTACTGGCTCGAAAACTGATTCTTAAATTTGCATTTAAAAGAAAGGGGAAAACTAACAACAAGCAATTACAAAGATAAACCACAAAAACAAATCTTCTCCTCTTCCCCAAGAGCAGAAAAATGATAAAGAAGTGGCAGTCAGCGGCGGGGAGAGAAATCAAAGAAAAATTTCTCACGAAAATTTGACTAACACACCGAGAAGTCTTCAACGAACTTCCGCGTTTGGATTTACGCTATTTTATTTTAACAATCTGTTTGTCCCACTCTGTTTTAATGAAAAAAAAAAAAAATGAGTCTGGTTTTCCCTCACCACCAGTCGGTGGTTATTTAGTGAAACATTTACTTTCTTTCTTTCTTTTTAACCCCTCTTTTTGTTTATCTAATTCCTATTTTTGCTTCTCTTTTTCCTTCTTGATTCCTATCCACTTCTTCCAGTATATACAAATTGTTGAATGCTGAGTGAAGCGATACTTCTATTATTGTAAGAAAGAATAGACTTTGTTGTCCTCATTCGCACACTCCACTTTTGTTCATCTTTCAATGCCATGACGTTTCGTCAAAGATATTTCCATAAATTGTACTCAACTTGATTTGAAGCGACAGCAAATCACCAGGCATTCTTTAGACAATACTGATAACTAGGAAACCATGGAATACTTTAAACCTCTTCAGAATAAAGGTTTCCTTCTAAAGCTGGGTAGGTAAAAGTCTAGCCTCAAAATTGCTTCTGTTGTACGTAATGCAATCAGCAGTATTCTTGCCGATGACTTTTTCGATCCTATGGGGGAAAAGTGTCATCTTCGCAGACAAAAGACATTCAATTCACTCCAAGAAACAAAAATAAGAAGCAATTCCACTTGAAAGTCAGAAGATGGAAACTTACTAAATCGTATTTATGAAGTTAGAGAATAAAAATGCCGCAAAGGAAATATTTTTCTTTTCTTTTACTTTGATACTAATATAGAATAAAGAGATGTGGATTGGAATGTGGATTAGGATCAGAATTGTAACGATTTTTTATCAGTTAAAAAGTTGATTTTTCTGTTTAACAGTTTTTGTCAATTTAATTAGGCAAGATAAGTATTGGTTGACATTGTGTTAAGGTCGGTTTTGTATTAAAGCGAATAAAAACTTTGAAACGGAGGAGAGGGAGAATAATTTCATTAAAATGTTTAATAAGAAACCAATTTATAAAATCATACCGTTTTTCTTCATCGTTTTCATATTCACCCGAATTATTTCTGCTTATGGGACCATTTTTTTCATTCTAGTTTCAATCAATATGGCCATTTGGCAAGAGTTAACAAATTCAACTCTTATAAATTATAATTGATTATGATTAATTATTAATTATTGGAGGGAGTTAGATCCTTAGTGAGTGCCCCTTTACATATGCCATCATCATCAAATCATGCTGACGGCAGGGAAAATCTTCTCTCATGCTTTTCATTCCTAGTATCCATTGCTTCTGGCAGGTCTTCTAGACTGCATCCTGTGTCCGCACAGAGCTAATGCAATTAAGACTTTGCTGGTCGACAAACACTGGCCAGTCCAGGTGTAGGAGTTCATAAGAGAACGTCGCTTATGTGTTAGTCCTAGCTTCACAAGCAGTGCACCGTATGTCTTATTCATTTCACTTGAATGGTATGTGAGATGGGTAGCAGGTGGCCATATAGCTGCTGTTTTGAGGGGTGTTGCTTCCAGGAATTAACAGCACGCAACATTTTTGTATACTTCCATCCTTATTACTTACGTAAGCATAATAAATAATGATTTTGGGAAAATTTTTACGGAGAGCAAAATTAAACGTCATTAGAACCGTCATTAGAATCGTAAACAGATAAAACTTTTTCGATTGAAAACGAAATCTTGTGATAAAGTTAGTGATATTTAGCAGAATATATATGTATGTGTGTATGCACGTAACCATTTGCTAAAGCAAGCTGTTCTTATAAGCAATTTCTAGCGAGTTTTACCCTTCAGTAAAATTTCCAGAAATAGAGTCCTGTGCCAAAATCAGTAAATACCTATTAGACAAAACGGATTGACTCTCCAAAAAACCTGAAAAATGTTAAATGACACAATTCTGGGTTAAATCTTAGTGAAATGACAAGTGAAAACACAGGAACAAATTCTCAGACAAATAATAGTCGTATTATTTTGAAACCATATTTGATTGGAAGCTGAAAATGAAAATTTCCTTAATGAGATTGTTCACACTCTATATTTGTCTTTAAAGTTTATGAAATAAAGGTTCTTTCTAAAAATAGCGACAGAAATAATCATAAAGCTATGCCATCACTAAAATGATCCCTGCAAGAAACAAAATAACAAAACCCCTGCACCCTCCAAAGTTAAATTTGAAAAACTAGAGAAAAAAATCCAAAAAAACTAAAATAAAAAAAACGACAAAAAACCAAAACAAATGGAAGCAGGAACCCAACTTTTTCTTACAAATTTTGCGAAACAGTAATTATGAAATGATGGGAGGATGAATTGTTTGATATTTTGTTGTGTTTCTCGTTAAATAATCATGGAGTGAAAATTCAACATTTTCTCATTTTTTTCAGTTTTTTATAGTGACACTCTTCAAAAGAATTTTTTGGGCTGCGTAATGATTCTCGTTCGTCAACATATCGAAATAAACATTAATAATTATAAATAGAATATTTTAGTTGATTAACAGGAGATACAAAGAGGTAATTATTTATATTTAACATTCTCCCACGGCTTGAAACATTTTAGGATTTCATTTCAAATTCTAAAAAGCTGTAGTATAACATTTCAAATATTTCTTTCTCGGAAAAAAAAATTCAAATTGTTCAGAATTAATCTATGTATTTTTGCCGCGAGCACTTTCTGAATTCTCAGTGAAAAATTCTCGTTGAAAAACTTTCAGATTTTATTGAATTGAAATTCGTAAAACTCAATTCACTATTTGCATTGAGATTCAATTTAATAAGCTTCCAAAATAATCTTTTATTTTTTGGTGTTTAAAGCTCCAACAATTCTTTGACCATCAATGTTCGATATTTTAGGGTTCCTCCTTTCCTTCGTTGATGCAATTTGTACTCTGAGACAAAAATAGAAAATCTTAGATTTAAAAAAGTTCAGGAAAGAAGAACTTGGTTCTCTTATCTTTTGATTAACTTTAAAGCAATTTCTTAAATTGTAAGATAATTTTGTCAAGACTTATTAAAATTCAAAATATCTATTATTCTTTTGAATTTATTCCTGGGAAATATTAAAATCCCTCTGTCCAACCACTCGAATGGTGGTACCTTTTAGGGTCCCAACTATGAGTGAAATAGATCTGTTGAAAAATGATTCGTGTTTGATAGGAATACTTAATAGCATTGAATTGTTACTTGAAAATATAATTACTTAATTAGGATTATTATTAGCTACTTTAAACAATATAACTGTGTGCAAATAAATTACTATTATTGAATAGAAATAATTACTTGAAGCCATATAATTATTTGTATAAGATCGGAATACTTGGAACCATACTGCTGTGTGAAAATTATTTCTATTAGATAGGAATACTTGATAGCATAGAATTGTTACTTGAAGATATAATTATTTACTTAAGATTATTATTGGTTACTTGAAACCATTTAACCTTGTACAAACAAATGACGATTATTAAATAGAAATAATTACGTGAAGCCATATAATTATTAGTATTAAATTGGAATACTTGAAACAACACAGCTGTGTGCAAATTAGTTTATATGGTCGGAATACTTCACGTTATATGTCGGTGTACAAAAAAAAGAAAAAGAAGAAAAAGACAATGAATTAAATATACAAAAAAATGTAATTATAAATTTACAAAGAAAGCAATTCCATCGAAAGAAAAGAAATTGTCCGTTCAGAAAATTATGCTACTACTACTGCTACTACTACTACTACTTAATAGTAATTTTAATTATAGTTCTATTAGTAGAAGCGGCATACTAAGCTACTAGAGTTCAGTGTTTTCCTTTTTTCTCTTCTTTTGCATAATAATCAATGACAGGTACCTCACTACCATCACTGTTTACAACAGCAGAGTGGCTATTATTTCCATTTTCCATGAAAAACAAATATGGAGACCAATGAAAATTTGTGGAACCTAGCGGTCATTTTGGTCCACAGCAATGACCACTAAATTGATTTGCGAGATATCTGCTCTGGAAGATGTGCAAGAATTACAAAACACTAAACTACTCAGCAATGGTATGAACATCAACCAAACACAATGACCCAAAAGAATTTCCATCTTCCACATTACTGACAGAGAGATCAGAGCCAATAAACTCCACATAATCATCAAAGACAAAAAAAAAAAAAAAAGAAGAAAATCCGAAGATAATAATCTTCAGAACTTTTTATTATGAGAGAAACATCTAATGTGAAAACTAATGAGAAACTACAATGACCAGGAAATCTCGAAATCAATAAAATACAGGAAACAAAGATAGAGGTAATACCAGTAATTAACGGAGCCCTAGGACTCATGAAGAAAGGAATATAAACGTTTATTAATAGTATCCAAGGCAACAATAATATACACGCCGTCCAGAAGATCGTCCTACATGTAGAGATCCCACAAATTAAATTTAAGAAAGAAGGGAGATTACCATAGAAAGAAGAAAAAAAATGTGATAACAAATCAACAGCAAAAACTATAAGTAAAGACGCTAACGTAGAGGCTGGCCAAAATGCAAATAAAGATGATGAACACTAAAATAAGAAAATTAATGACTTTCGATAAGATGCATCATCTAAAGGCGGGTTTTGACCGTTTTTAAATTGTTAGAAGTAATGGTGGTAAGGACTTAATCCCGTTTGAGTCTATCAACGAAATAAATATTTGTTTAAAATTCTTTTCAGACACTACCTATGACTGGATACGACAACTTGTTAAAATTTACAAGAAAGAAAAAAAAAACTTTAGTCCATGCATAAGGGAAACAATAAATTCATAAAAGGACTCAACTTCTCTGCTAAGAAAATAGATTCAATACTCAACCAATAAATGGAAGTAAAATCATAAAAAGTATACAATAACATGAGAATGAAACAATTTGAAAACACCTGGAAACAACAACAACAAAAAACCTTACGTGTTCAATATGCACTCAAAAGTAATAAACAGAAGACCCGTCAGTGGCTGAAGAATGCTAAGTTAAAAAGCAGAAATAGAGGCATTTATAATGGTCACACCGAGTCTCAAGCTATTAATAAGAAAATATCATAAAAATGGTGCTAATTCAACGTGTAGTTTTTGTTAACAGCTTGTTGAGGTTATTGACAGTTGGGTATCTGGTTGTCCAGCTCTGACATCAAAGGAATACAGAGATCAACATAACATGATTGGGCAGTATATTCATGGGATCGTATGTCAATACTATTGTGTGCCTCGTGATATGGAAGGATACAAACTTTACCGTGGAGCATTAGTAGCTGTGAATTCATTATTCTTTGGGACTTTACCATTCATAGTGAATATATATAGAATATATAAAATCTTATAGACCAGACATTATTATTAATCAATACAAAGAATAAATTTGCATTTTGATTGATATGGCAGAGCCATTAGATAAAAATATATCTGTTAAAGATTATGATAAAATGTACAGATATAAAGATCGTAAAATTGAAAAAAACTGTGACACCTTAAAAACTAGTTATATCTCTAATTATAAGAGCACTAAATAGGATTAAGAATAGTAAAGAGAAGCACATTGAAAAGATTCCTGAAAATTGTTTACAAGAGATTTTTTTTGAATTTCACACTATATAGAAGCGCTCATCTACTCAAAAAAAGTTTTATTGATTCGAAGAATCTATAAACAATGCGCTTATTATTTATCGCTGAATATATAATTCGTGCAGACGGAATCCTTTTACCTTCTCTACTTTCCCTTAACTAGTTCTCGGGTAATGATCGAATATGTATTAAATAGAAAGTTTAGATAATGATGTTAATTATAATAGAAAAAGGCCCAAAATGAGGATAGAAGAATATCTGAAAATGTATAAGAAAGTTATAAACACTTGAAAAACTGGAAGGAGGAATTTGCTGCTGGAAAACGAGCCCTAGAAAATCAAAAGAGTAAACTACCAGGGATACTTATTTTCGCAATTGATATTTGTTATAACGGTGATGCCACACAACAATATATTTAGGAAATATACAGGAGGCTAGAAATTTATAACATCTCAATGTAAGATGAATCACCTTTTGTACATGGATGAGGTTAAACTATTTACAAAAGAAAAATGAAAAAGAACAAGAAACAGATACAAACAATAGGAAAGGAATGAAATTTAGTTGTGAAAAATATGCCAAGTTCACAATGAAAGGAATAGAACTGCCGATTCAGGAAAGCATCAAAAAGCTTAGAGAAAAGAAAAATTACAAATACTTAGCCATACTGGAAGAGGACACCATCAAAGAAACAGAAGTGAAAGTAAAAATAAGAAAAGAGTACCACAGAAGAACAAGAAAATTTCTCGAAACCAAAATTCTGCAGCAGAAATCTCATCAAAGGAATAAACATTTGGGCAGTTCCTTTTTTAAGATACTTTGGACTATTCTTAAAATGGACTTGAAATGAACGTAGACTAATGGACCATAAGACACGGAAATTGATGACTATTCACAAGGGCATACTCCCAAGAGGTGATATAGATAGGCTATATGATTCAAGAAAAGAAGTAATGAGAGGGCTAGCCAGCATTGAGGTTTGGGTTGATGTATCAAAATAAGGACTCGAGAGATACACTAAAAAGGGGGAAAGAAAGACTTATTGTAACATTCAGTAACAACAATGGCAAAATATGAAGCCAAACAGAAGAACAATAAAAATTAGAAAACAAGAATAGGAAGAAAAGCTTCTGTTTGGAGACATCAAGCGACAAACCGATGAGGTTACTCACGAGAAGACGTGGACATAGCAAAGAGAGAAAAACCTAAAGAGAGAAACTGAATCTCATTAAAAACAGCACAGAATAATGTCATAATGATCAATTATATTAAAGCGAAGATTCATAATACGCAGTAGAATTGCAAATATAGGTCATGGGCAGACAAAGATGAAACGGTTAATCTCATAATAAGCGAATGTCACAAAAGGAGACAAGACTAGATTCGACTGGGTGAGAAAGGTGATCAACTAGGAATTTTTCAGGAGATTGAAAATTTGATCCTATAACCGAATGATATATGCACCAATTAGAATCCGTTCTAAATAATGAGATCCATAAAATTCTTTGGGATTTTGAGATACAAACGGATCACTTAATCCCGGTGAAAAGTAGACTTAGTTTCGATTAATAAGAAAAAAAAACTGCCGTCTGTTGGATTATTTCGTTCCCGAAGACCCCACGGATTGAAAATCAAAGCAAGTGAAAAGAAAGATAAGTACTTAGGCCTTTCCAGTGAACTGAAAAACAAAACAAAACAAAAATGAAGGTGACAACGGTATGAATTGTAGTTGGCGCTCTTGGAACATTTCAAAAATCTTGAGTAAGAAGACCGGAAATCAGAGGAAGAATGAAAACCATCTCGACCCCGATATTGTTAAGATCGGCTCGAATACTTAGAAGAGCCCTGGAAACTTAAGGAGACTTGTTTTCACTTAGACTATTGTGAAAGACCACATTGCTGAGGTGAAAAATTGACATGGATAATAATAATAATAATAATAATGATAATAAGTGATCCCTTGATAGCCCACATTAAGGACCCAAACGGCATACTGCAAATGTTGGCTGTTCCTATTTTACATTAACAACCAAAGCAATTACTTAACTCAGAGACACCAACAGAAGAAATGGACGAGAGAAGACAGAAAAAATGCGCTTCACCGATATTTTAAGTGCAACTCTACACAAAAAAGTTATAGAAAAAGAATGATAGAAAATTGGGTTGAATCCGCTAGATTTAATACAATAAGTCAACGACTTGCTAACCAAGCACGGATGATATAAAAGAAAGGTTGATTTTTTTTAGGTACAAGAGATATCTACAAAAGTTAATAGTGAAGAATATGAACAAGATTTCCCAAACCGAATCGAAACATTAAATACTGAAAACAAGAGACTGAACCGATTTGAAACGCAAATACTGTAAACCAAAACACCACAGACACCAGCACCATAAAATCAATGTTAACACAAGAAGACAAAATAAATCTAGTGTTAATAAAGAAAATCGCGACTGAAAATAAGACTATTATCATCTCTCAAGAACCAAGTCTGGAAAAAGTTAAGATAGAAACCGAAAAGATAAACAAATTATAACCAAATATTCCAACGGAGAACATCACTGAACGAAAAGAGCAAATTTAGAGAAACTAATCTGTGACAACATCGGTGTTCCCTTAAGGAAGTCAAACAGAAATACAACACCTGGATGAGAATTTAGGCTAAGAGGACAAGGAATTGTGACAATAAGCGAAAGTGCTAAGGAAGGAAAAACTCACAGGGATATGTTGGGATGAAAAAAACAAAACAAGACTGCAGACATGTGCGACAATGCAACTTGAAGTGATAAATCTAAGGATATTGGCGAAAGAAGGGTGACATAAAAGATGCCAAGACATGGAGAAGCAAAACATATAAAACATTACATTCCAAAATAACGAAAGAAAATTCTACCCACAAATAGGTGGAGGATTTTCGTGGACTGACCAAGAACTGGATGCAAAGAAAGAAAAACAATTTTGGAGTAAAATATAGGAATAGAAAAAACATAACAGAAAAGTTGAATGCATAAATAACAAAAAAAAAAAAAAATACTGGGATTCGAAAAAGGTTCTGTGGCAGACATACACCTGGAATCGCTCAGAGCAATACTCAAAATGTAAGGAATTGAAAAACGCCTGGCTATGATGGTGTTAATGTATTCTTGTTTTAATAATTCACGTCTACTCACAATAGACTGGTTTTTCAACGGAGAAGATGGCAGGAAAAAGCAAATATACCCGAATAAATGACTAAGGGAAAGGCTATCCTGACCTTGAAAGATTCCCGAAACTGAAGCATCCAAAGTAACTACAGACCGATAACACGTCTACGTATGATGTGGAAAATCTTAACAGTATAAATTATGGAAATTTCTGACTTGCAAGTATGCCGCGGATTATTTCCCTAAGGACAGAAAGGATGCTACTGGGGAACTAGCAGAACGTGTGATTTACTGTACACAGTACATCGTCAAGGAGAGCAAAGCGAGACAAAAAATAGAGCCACGACATGGATTGAACATATAAGGCCTATGATATGGTTCCGCAATCCTGGAAAATAGGAATTAACAACTGGAGAAAAAACGTTAGCAAAGGTGAAAATCCAGAGAGGGATCTTTTAATGAGATGCACTTTCGCCATTACTATTTGTAATTGCCGTGATGTCACTCAATTACATAATTAGGAAGTGCACTGGGAGCTACAAGTTTACTAAATGGTAAGAAAAGATAAATCCCCGAATGTACATGGACGACATCAAGCTGTTTGTAAAAAATTTAAAAAAAGGGGGAACCTGGTACAGACAATAAGAAGGTGCAGCCAGGATATAGCAGTGGAATTTAGTATAGAAAAATGTGCCATGATTGTGATGAGAAGTGGAAAAAGATAAATAACAAAAGGAACATAACTGCCAAATCAAGAAAGAATCAGAAGGCTTGGTGAAAAAAACTCAAACAAACAAGTATTTGGGAATATTGGAAGCGGACACCATCAAACAAGTGGAGATGAAAGAAAGAATAATAAAGAGTACCTCAGAAAAACGTGAAAACTTCTAAAAACCATGCTCTGCAGCAGAATTCTCCCGAAAGGAATTAAAACCTTGGGAGTCTCTTTGTAAGATACACGGGATCATTTTTAAAATGAATAATGGAGGAACTCAGACAAATGGAACAGACGACAAGAAAGATAATGACGATGCGCAAGGTCTTACATTAGAGAGATAACATAGACTATATGTGACAAGAAACGGAGGAAGAGGACTTGCCAGCATTGAACTGAGCGTGGATGTATTAATACTGGGGCTCAAAAGAGCAAAGAAAGACTAATAATAGCGGATAGTGACAGCACTGACAATATAAGAACAATCAGAACAATAAAAAGGAGGAAACAGAAACAGGAAGAAAAGCAACTTTATGGATATTATAGAGACGAAACGATTAATCATATAATAAGAGAATGTAGAAAACTAGAACAAAAGGAAAAAAAAGGGACTGGATAGGGTATTATAAACTTAATGTTCTTACTTTGGCTAGAATTACTACAAATATGTATGATTTTTTACCTGTGCTCATATTCAGATTTTTTTTCAATCTTCACTACAGGCGATTAACAATACAGGAATACTTCACACTTGGCAACGGAATCAGAACAGGCGACCCCCGTTTTTTCAATAAAGGACGTAGTTCGAAGTTCCGTGAAGGTTCCCGAGTTCGACAATCACCTGAAGAAGGCCGGAGGACATATCGGCTGAAACGTTGTGGAAATAACAATAATTGAGAAAAAGTGGTTTCATTTATTTTCTCAACGTTGAAAGTCCTATAACGAACGGCAAATCTTCTGCTGAAGAAAAAGGACTAACAAGTGAGACTTGGAATACCATTAACAACCCTGATCGATTTCCGTGCGTATAGAAAATATTAGGGAAACGACGCCAGTTGTGTTACTGCTGCTGGTTGCTGAGAAAAGAGAATGGAAGGGTTGATTGCCCAGGAAAGTATTTCATTTCGGAAGCAAATTCTAAATATCTGATTTTTTGTTTTGTTCTAAAAGATTCTTAAATTTTTATGTACAAAAAGTCTGTTATTTACTTTTATATCCTCTAAAAATCTAAGCACCACATTTATTTAAAAACTCAAGTCTATGTTTTATGTACAAGAATGTTTTAAGGATGCAGGTAATTCTACCATTATGACGGAAATAAATGTACCGTGCGTATTTTATAAATGTATTACAAGTAGATCTCATGTATACGTTGAATCTTGATTTATGATCATAAAATCATTTATTTAGAGAATTGATAATTAAAGCCAAGAGGTGTCCTCGTTGTTTTCATATTTGACTTGTCAAAATTGTTACTCACTTTATTTTCTCTAAAAGTTAGATCTTCAAATTTAGAATCATACACGAGTATATACAGGGCGCGATGTGTAAATTGTCGTTTAAATTACGAAAATAAACACACATCTCACTTTACCTGATACATTTGCCAAAAATAACATGAGAATATCTTGAAATAGTATAGATGAAATTTATTTAAAGAAAGTAGCTTCAACCACGGCCTCCAGACAACTTCAGAATCTCCTTCAAGCCTTTACGACAGCCTTCTTGTTTAAATTGGTAAATGTTGCTGTTATCTTTACCTTCAGTTCCTCTTTGGTGTTGCACAGAAGTTTGTTGGTCTCTTGCTCAACCGCACTCCACATTTTAATCTAGGGGGTTAAGCGGCCAGGTGTTGTTAGGGGCGATATGGTCGCAGAAATGATCTCACAGCTAAAATTAGGTTTTCTTTCTTGTGTGAAATCTTCGTATTGGATTTTCCAATGTGAATGCCAAAAGTATAACATAAATTTTTGGTGGAGTGAATTGTGTCATGCCGTTGCTACCCTCACAGGCAGTACCCAACTGACTCTAGTTTGGTGCACGGTAGTCAAAACCTGAAACAAATAAAGCGCTAGTGCAAAATTAATAATTTCAAATGACAACAATTTACTCATCGCACTCTCTATGGTAATTAGGGTATTGTAGGAACACCGAAGACGAGACATCTCCCTTAGTTTGAAAACACACTATAACGAGGAAAACAAATACGCATTTCAAGGTTAGAATGACCAATGAACTGGCAATGTGCTACTTCGATTCTTGGTGCTGTTGCTCTGGCTAACTCGATTAAACAAGAAGTTGTGGAATTAGAATGATGGATATTTTTGAAATTCTTTGAAACATTCCACAAAATTTAACTTTGAGAGAGAGAGAGAGAGAGAGAGAGAGAGAGAGAGAGAGAGAGAGAGAAACCTCAGTCTACACCAAATTATAGCAGACAGTACAAGAGTTGACTAGACTGCCCTTTTATACATTGCTTGTTCATGGAACATGAACATTTTATCTCTTGGGAACCATTTGTTTCGTATGGTAATACTTGTTACATATTTGTATATGTCTATAGAATATATTCTAGTATTTCCAAAGGCATTTTTCGTTCATCAGAAAATGAAGACTTTAAAAATGTTTTGTTTTTCTATTCATAATCCAAGATATGCTCAGCATTATGCTAGCATAAACATTTATTAACTCTTAAAAACTGGATTCGCTGTTACTAGCAAAAAATTCTGCGCGTGCAATTGATTTTCAACTTAGCGAATATAGTGACTGGCTAGTTCTTTTGTAGTTGTCTTTTTCTTGAAGTTTGAAATAGAAATATTCTTTCCTTTTCAGTGAAATGAACTGCAAAACTTAGAAGAGTTGAAACATACGTCCTGGTTTCTGACATATGCTTAAAATTCTGTCAATCAGGATCCTTCTGTAGGATAAAAATGTTTTAAGCAATGATGACATTTACAACCTCACTCTATAAAAAATAATGAAAATGACTTTATAAAGTTTAGCATTGCCTGGTATAAGATAACTACGAGAAGAAAATCATTATTTTAGGAAAGCTTACTGATACTAGCTTGTTAATCATAACATTTTCCTTAAATAAGAAAAAGCGTTGTTGATTTGGTTAAATCAATATATTTGTTAATGTGCCAATAGTTTTCATTTTAGTTACATTAAATCATGATACATTCACTTAAGTTAAATAATGATTTTTGGTCTTGACCTATCTATCTATCTATCTAATCGGCCCAAATTTATTTAAGAAATCGCTGATCATATTTTCCAAATATTAAAGATGATTTGTGCGTGTGTGTGAGTGTGTGTGTGTGTGTGTGTGTGTGTGTGAGAGAGAGAGAGAGAGAGAGAGAGAGAGAGTCAGAGAGAGAGATGGAAATTACGGTATTTGCAACGATGTAGACTCCAGTTTGATAACATTTCCAGTTAATAAAATAGTTAATTTAATTATTATGTATAGATTTTTTTGGTCTTTACTCGTTTGTAAGCCGTAAGGATACACATGTGCGACAGGAAAGGTATCTTTTGAATGGAAATGTTATCGATGGTTAAAGACATGAAAACTACTTGTGTGCCTTATAAAATCTATTCTCAATTTTAAAGCATATTAAAACATTTGATATTTTTTAATTACTTCCTTTCAAAATTAGTAGCAATCAATATATTGATCGATAATTGTCATTCTTCTACCAGCGAGCAATCTCCATCGATACATTCTAACATGATGACAGATGAGCGACTTTTTAAGAAAATATATTTGAAAATCTCGAGCCAAGTTGTCAATGGATGATGATGATAATGACTGTTATTGAACCTTTTTCCTTGTAGTATAAATCTATGCTACTGAAACTAGTAAGCTGTCTTTCTACATTAATGTGTAAACACGTTGTTTATGCAGTTTCGTGAATGGTAAACAAGCAAAGCAACTCTGAACAGAAAAGGAGAGAAAAGATGTTAAAAACAAAGACAAAAAAGAAAAAAAGAAAAAAGGAAAAACAATTAAAAACAAAAAATTAGATTGAAAAATTCTCCAACAAAATTCATAAAAAGAACAAAAACGCATTTTGAGATTTGGTTTTCATTTTATTTTTATATCGATTTTTATCGTGAATATTTTGACGGTGCCTTTGTGTTTTGGATGGGAAATTCGCCTTTACGAGTTCTTCTTTTCTTGTATTGTGATATGAACATTGCAAGGAAACTTGCTGGCAAAAATCGAAGAGGATCCTTTCAGCTACGTGCGTTTGTGCGTCTATGTATTCGAGTGAAAGGTGGGTTCGGAGAAAATGGCAGATAAAAGATGGACTCTTATTTGAAAATACAGATATCGGCATGTGAAATCCGCACTTGCTTGAGTAGAAGACAATTTCTGTCTTCTTGAATTGATAAATATTCTCTCTGTGTGTGTGTGTGTGGGTGTGTGTGCGTGTGTGTGTGCATGTTTGAATGTGGCCATGCAAGTTTTTGAATTCAATTTATATATATATATATATATATATATATATATATATATATATGAAGATTAGAAAAAGAAAAAGTGGACAAAGTTATATAGTAAATACACTTCAAAAGGACAATTATTATTCGACCAATAAAGTATCTATATCTATATCTATATATATATTGTAATGGTAAATATCCGTTCTTATTTTAATCAATTTATCTAAGTCTGTTTCTGTTAATCTATCTCTATATGAGTGTGTGAGTGTGTCTGAGCGTGATTATAAAAATGCAATTCATTAATTCATACCTTCCTACATAAATACATACATACATACATACATACATTTAAGCAGATGAATATCTAAATATACATATAATGCGGAAAAAGAGATAAAAACAGAAATACAAATAAAAAGAGGATAGAGATTGTGAATATTCACTAAAATAGCAATTATTATTCGTCATCAAATAAGTAAATTATTATTATTAAATAATAATAATAATAATAATAATTTTAAAGGTAGCATAAATGTGAACAAGATTAAAACTTAAAGAATATACGGGAGGAAATGATAATTTTTAAAAGGAGAAAAAGAAAGCGGAAAGAAAAAAATATTTTTTGTATGACCCGCTTAAGAGTTCTCTTTGAGAAAACTAGGTCATGTCTGTGTCAGGCGCGCAGATTTTAAACAATTCCTGGGTCTGGTATAGCCACAATATACAACCCATGGTAAAAATATTGAATCAAAATATAACCTAGTGGGTCCCAAGCAACAGGTCCGATTATTATGATCTGCTGGTGCTCTTCTGATAGCCAGCATGGGAAACATGTTCGTCATCCTGCGAATGTTGGCTATTCTTTTTTGAGGTACGAGAATAACGATTTAAAGAACCACACAAAACAGAAACGCAAACACAAAACATGGACTAGGGCACAACCAACTCGCACTACACTGCTTTTTCAGGAGCAGCCCTACACAAAGAGGATATAGGAAAAGAATGATAGAGATCTAGCAAGAATGTGCTATTTTTTTGACAAAATGCCAAAAACTTGTAGAACAAGTTAGGACAATAATAGAGAAAGGTTGGTTTTCTGACATTGAAATACTAGAAATAAACCAGAAAATAGATAATGAACTCGAAGTAATACAATTTCAGACACACAAAGTATTGACAAACAAGAACAGTCTAACTGAAATGAACCGCCCACTTCGAAAATTGAAACACTATACAACCAAACAACACAGAGCAAACCCTAAGAAGAAAAAATAGCTTCAGAAAATTTAAAGAAAATTATGAACGGGGGAAAGACTACCTTACCATCACAAAGAAACATAGAATGGAGAACAGTCAAGATGGAAACGGAAAAAATGAATCAAGTACTAAATTATATATATATATATATATATATATATATCTACAAATAATATAACCGAATCAAATGAACTAATGTATACAGGGGCGAAATTAGTTAGTGAAAAAATTGGGATCCCCTAAAAAAGCACGAAGAAAAAATCAAAACCAGGATGGGAAATTCGACTGGAAACGCAAATAAAAAAAATCTGCGAAAACAGGCCAAAATGATAAAACAAAGGAAAGACGCTGGAACGTGTAGAGACAAAAAAAGCAACACTTGGAAAAATAATAATACAACTTGAAGAAATTAACCAGAAAGCACTAGTGAAAGAAGGAAGATTAAAAACATATTGTGACGGCAAATTAAAATAAAAAGATCCCTGGATGAGCAACTATTTAAAAGCGTATGGAAACTGGTGCATTTAAATATTGTTATCACAAAACGGAGAGTTTATTTTTTTCGCACATATGAAGACGGGGAGGTCTGGCACTTGATCCCTCGTAGAATGTCCTTGTTCAGAGTCCTTTCTCGGGCATATAGGAACTGGCATATTGTGTGGGGGTTAATTTAGGGCTAGACTGACCGCCGTTGGCAAGGGGTTTCCAAATTTCACACTACACACACACACACACACACACACACACACACACACACACACACACACACACACACACACACCAAGGCCACTAGCTCTTTCTACCCCTAGAATAATGGAAGATATGGACCTCTAGGTTTAGATATAATGATATTAATTATAGTAGTCGACAACTCCGGTTTCCCGTATAATATTTTTAGAGGAAAGAATATAGGACAACTTAGGCGAGAATGACATGAAACAAACAATTTGATAGTAGACGACACCAATGAGCCACTTCAACACGTGGGAACATTAAAATATAACAATCTTTTTAATACACACGCGGGTACACATGTTCAACGTGTCGGCTATATTATTAGCGGATAATACATGACGATAAAAGCCTTTCTTCCTTTTTTTCTTTTCTTTAGTCTTCCTTACATTGAGAGAGAGAGAGAGAGGGGGGCGTAAATAATTGGGTGTAGGGAGAAACAGTCTTAAAGTTTACTTATCTTTTCGACGGATTCCTTTGGAAAATATTTTCTTGTTTTACGGGCTGGCGGATTGATTTATATTAGGTCTGGCTTGAAGGCATAAGGTTCTTCTTGTCCAAGATTCTTTCCGCTTCCCCCGGTGATTTCGGCGGTAGTTTCAATATATCTTATCACTTCAACTACTGTTCCGCAAATCCCGGTTTTGGTGCTTCTCCCGGAGTTTGGCGCGAGATTTGCCCCATCTGTTCACGACGACCTCCGTTCCAAAACTGATTTTCCTTACCCCTACCTCCGCTGCCAGAAAGGGGGATACTTCCGTTTTAGGATTCTAGCCAATCATTTAGCTTTTTTTCTTCCTTTCCCTGGTCGCTGAGTGCGAACATCAGTTGGCTTTCACTCTGACCCACATTCTTTACTTTCTCCGACAGGCCGTGAGGAATTGACCTATTTTACTGTTCTCTCTTAACGGTCATTCTTTTGGGTGGCCTGCTAATTCAAACACGGAGGGGACATTCCTCATCTCTCTCCCCTCAGTGGTCGACCACGTGACAATATCAATAATATAGACAAAACAGGACATTCAAAAACGACGAAAGGAAATTCTACTACGTTGGGGGAGATGACACATAAACATACAAACAACCAGATGCAAGAGAAACCAAACAACTTTGGACTAAAAAATGGCAACCAAGAGAACATAACAAAAAAGCCAAACGGATAAGCAATATCACAAGACAATTAGAAGAACTCGAAGAAGGTCCGAAAGTGGAAATACACATCGATTTACTCAAAACAACATTAAAAAATATATAAAATGGGAAAACGCCAGGCCATGGTGGAATACATGGTTTCTGGTTCAAGAAGTTCCCCTTTATTCACGACGGACTTGCACTAGAAATGAACAGATGGCTACAAGAAGCAAACGTACCGGAATGGATGACCAAAGGAAGGACCACATTGATCCAGAAGAACCTCCTCAAGAAAAACGCGGGGTGTCCTCGCGGTGTAATGGTTAAAGCGATGGATTGCGGAATCGTAGAAAGTGAGTTTTTAACTCCAGTTGCGCTATTACATTCACTTTCGGGCAAATACCCTTGGGAAAGGTATGAACCCCTTTATCCTCCCAGCAATGGGTTAAATAGTACAACTACTGTTCTTCTAGGAGAATAGCTTTGGCATTAAATAACCTACAAAGCTTGATATGCCATTAAACAATGAAACCAAACCAATAAAGAGAAACGCCTAAAAAAAACTACAGAACTATAACCTGCCTACCGATGATGTGGAAAATATTAACAGCACAAATAAGGAAAGAGATTTACAGCTCGCTAACAAGACGCAGATTGTTCCCTGAGGAACAGAAAGGATACCGCAAAGGATCTAGAGGTACAGGAGAGTTACTTTACGTAGATCAACACATCCTCAACGAGAGCAAGACCAGACGGAAAACTCTAGCCACGGCCTGGATTGACTACAAAAAGGAATATGATATGGTTCCGCATAGCTAGATAATAAACTGCCTCAAAATATCCAAACTATCCAATAAAGTCATGAACTTTATCGAGAAAACTATGAAAACCTGGAGAGTGTAATTGACAGCAGGAGGAAGAAGCTTAGCTGAAGCGAAGGTCTGAAGTGGTATATTTCAATGAGATGCAATATCATTATTACTATTCATAAGTGTGATGATGCCACTTAACCACTGAAAAATGCACAGCTGGATACAAACTTAGTAGATCACAGGAACAGATCAATCACCTAATGTACATGGACGACGTCAAGCTGTTTGCAAAAAATAAAAAAGAACTAGAAACTCTAATAAACGCAGTGAGAATATATAATCAGGATTTAGGGATGGAATTTGGCATGGAAAAATGTGCCATGTTAGGAATGAAAAGTGGTAAACGACACCTGACGGACGCAATGGAACTGCCAAATCAAGACAAGATTAGAACGCTGGGAGAAAAGGAAACGTAAAACTACTTGGGCATCTTGGAAGCTGACACCATCAGTAGAGATGAAAGAAAAAATTAAGAAAGAATATCTCAGGAGAACCAGAAAGCTACTCAAGACAAAACTATGTAGCAGAAACCTTATCAAAGGAATAAATACCAGGGCTGTGCTCCTCGCTTGATATTTGGGACCATTTTTGAAGTAGACCAGAGAACTTAAACAAATGGCCAAAGAACAAGAAAACTAATGATCATATATAAGACATTACATCCCTATGATGACGTTGACAGACGATATGTATCAAGAAAGGAAGGAGGAAGAGGACTTACCAGCACTGAAGACAGCGTTGACGTATCGATACAACGACTCGAGAACTACACAGAAAAGTACGAAGGAGGACTGATTACAGTCACCAGAAACGATACTGACAACACTAATAACAACAAAATGACAATAGCTAGAAAACAAAAATGGGAAGAAAAACAACTCTGTGGGCGTTTTAAACGACTGATAAGCAACATCTCACACGATAAAACCTGGACGTGGCTAAGAAAAGGAAATCTTAAGAAAGAAACCGAATCTCTCCTAATAGCAGCACAAAACAACGTCATAAGAACCAAACAAATCAAAGCGAGAATAGATAAGACGAAACAAAATAGCAAATGTAGGTTATTTGGTGATAGAGACGAAACAATCCATAAAATATAATAAGCGAATGCTGTAAATTAGCAGAGAAGGAGTATAAGACTAGACACGACTGGGTGATCCACTGGGAGAGGGGCAAGAAATTTAAATTTGACCATAAGAACAAATAGTATATGCACAATTCCCTAGCTGTCCTTGAGAATGACACATAAACTCCTATGGGACTTTAATATACCAACGGATCACTTAATCTCAACCAGAAGACCAGACCTTATAATAATCAACAAAAAAAAAAAAAAAGAAAAAAATAAAGGAAAGAGAACTTGCAAAATTGTGGACTTTGCTGTCCAGGCTGACCACAGAATAAAACTGAAAAAATGTGAAAAGTAGGTTCAGTACCTCGACTTTGCTAGGGAATTGAAAAAACTTTAGAACATGAAAGTGACGATTATACCAATCGTGATTGGTACTTTTGGTACAGTCAATTAATGAATAGTATAAGAACTGGAGGACATAGAAATAACAGGACGAGCGAAGACCATCCAAACTACTGCATTATTGAGAACGGCCAGAACACTGAGAAGAGTGCTGGAGACTTGAGGAGACTTGCTGTCACTCAAACTCCAGTTAAAGATCATCAGCTTACACTGATGCGAAAAACTTTCAGGGAGTAAATAATAATAATAATAATAATAATAATAATAATAATAATAATAATAATAAATAACGTGCTGTCCATTTTTTGGAATAAATATAAAAAAACACGATCATTCCAAAACATTAGAATGGCTCGAAGTTAATGACGGAACAAATCTGTTGCTGAGAGATCTACTCAAAGGAACAAGTTTTGGTAACTATGTCTCTATTTAAAAACATTGCTTTTCGTGTCTCATAGAATCGTTTGCTTAACAGTTGTATTTAAATGAAGACTTATTGAATGGCCCAAATCTATTTCAGGTAAATTTTTTGAGACGACGAAATAGATTTCTTTTAAATTTAGCCGTTTATTATCTCTATATCACTTATGTAATTATTCTATATCTAAGGAAACCAGTATTTGATGTAGCCTGAAAGTATTAGAATTTTCGCATTCCCCATATAACGGAAAATATTAGGAGCTTTGTATTTATTATAACATTACCAGTTTAATGGGAATTTTAAAATCGGGCAATAAATAGAAAAGTAAAGATTATACGGGAATAATTAAAGTTATGAAATAAATCATAAGAGTAAGTAATTGAACTTGAACTAATTTAAAACTTGTTCTTTTTTGGGGGGGGGTGACACGCTGTCAATGAACAGTCACCATGACTGTCATCGGTCACGTCTGTATCAGGTGCAAAGATAACAAACAACCTCTGGGCCTGGTATAGCCAAAATATACCACCCATGATAAAATGTCAAATTCAAATATTACACAACGTGGTACCCAGGACTCAGACTTGGGTGTCATGATCGGCAGGTGCTCTCTTGATTGCCAACATGAGAGACCTGATCGTCATCCTGCGAATGCTGGCTGTTCTCTTTTAAGGTACACAAATGTTGATTTAAGGAACCACACCAACCGAGACCTAAACGGAAAGCATGGACTATGGAAGACAACCAACTTGCATTACACTGCTATTTTAGGAGTAACCCCACACAAAGAGGACACAGGAAAAGAATGATGGAGATTTGGCAAGAACTTTCTAATTTTCAGACAACTAGTCAGAGACTCGCTGATCGAGTTAGAACGATAATGAAGAAGGGTTGGTTTTCAGAACTCGGAATAGTTGAAATACACCAAAAAATAAATGATCAAGAAAGGAGAAATACATTACCTGACACATCAAATATCAATAAACAAAAACAGCCCATCCAAAATGAACCATCAATTCAGAAAATGGAACCCCCACTCAACCATTCACTGCAGAACAAAACAACCCAGAACAAACACTAACACAAGAACAAAAGTTAATTCTAAGAAATTTAAAGAGAATTTTATACAGTGAAAAGACCACTTTACCATCATTAAGAAACATTGAATGGAGAATAGTCAAGGCAGAGACAAATAAAGTAAATTAAGTACTGACATGTATATCAACGAATAATATAACCGAATTAAATGAATTAATATATGTTGGAGCGAAATTAGTTTGCAAGAAAATTGGGATCACCTCAAAAAACATGAAAGTAAAGTCAAAACCAGGATGGGCATTTCGACTAGAAACTCCGATAAAAACCTACGAAAACAACTAAAAATGATAAAACAAAAGAAAAACGCTGGAATAATTAGGAACAGGAAAGAAAAGACCACACAGGAAAAACTTACAATACAACTTGAAGAATTATACCAGAAAGTACTGGCAAAAGAGAGAAGATTAAAGAGATATCGACAAATGGTAAACAAATACAGACAAAATAGGACATTCCAAAAAAATGAAAGAAAATTCTATTAACAGTTGGAAGGAGATGACAATAAAACATACCAACAACCGGATGCAAAAGAAACCCAACGATTCTGGACTAAAATATGGTAACCAAAAAAACATAATGTAAAGGCTGAATGGATAAACCATATCACATGAGAACTAGAAGAACTCAAAGAAGGCCTGAAAGCTGAAATACACACTGATTTACTCAAAACGACACTTAAAAATGTATCAAACTGGAAAACGCCAGATCATGATGGAATACATGGTTTCTGGTTCAAGACGTTCACCTCCATTCACGACAGACTAGCACTAGAAATGAATAAATGCCTACAAACAGCACACGTACCCGAGTGGATGACAAAAGGAAGGACCACTTTGATATAAAAGGAGACAAACAAAAGAACCGCCCCAAACAATTACAGATCCATAAATTGCCTACTTGATGTGGAAAATATTAACAGCACAAATAAGGGAAGAGATTTACTACTTGCTAACAAACCGCAGGTTGTTCCGTGACGAACAGAAAGGACGCTGCAAAGGATCCAGAGGCAGAGCAGAATTACTTTACATATATCAACTGATTCTAAATGAGAGCAAATCCAGGCGGAAAAATCTAGCTATGGCCTGGATTGACTACAAAAAGGCATATTATATACATCCGCATAGCTGGATAATAAACAGCCTCAAAATGTACAAAACCATGGAAATCTGGACAGTGTAATTGACATCAGGAGGGAGAAGATTAACTGAAGCAAAGACCCAAAGAGGTATTTTCCAAGGAGATGCTCTATCACCCTTACTATTCATAATTGCCATGATACCTCTTAACCACAAACTCAGAAAATGCACAGCCGGATACAAACTTAGTAGATCGCAGGAAAAAGTTAATCATTTAATGTACATGGATGACATAAATTATTTGCAAAAAAGGAAAAAGAACTGGAAATTCTAATGCACAGTTAGAATATACAATCAGGACATAGGAATGGAATTTGGCAAGGAAAAGAGTGCAATGTAATGAAAAGTGGCAAACGAGATCTAACTGACGGAACGGAACAACCAAATCAAAATAAGATTAAAACGCTCGCAGAAAACCAAACCTACAAATACTTGGGCAACTTGGAAGCTGACACCATCAAACAAGTGGAAATGAAAGACAAAATTCAAAAAGAATATCTTTGGAGAACTAGAAAACTACTCCAGACAAAACTCAATAGCAGAAACCTTATCAGAGGAATAAATACCTGGGCTGTATCACTCGTTAGATACTTCGGACCCTTTATCAAGTGAACCAGGGACGAACTTAAACAAATGGACCAAAGAACAAGAAAACTAATGACAATGCATAAGTCTTTACATCCCAGAGATGTCGTTGACAGACTATATGTTTCAAGAAAAGAGGAAGGAAGAGGACTTGCCAGCATTGAAAACAGCGTTGACGCATCGATACAACAACTCGAAGACTATATACAAAAACATGATGTAGGACTCATTACAGCCATCAGAAACGATACTGATAACACGATGGACAACAGAATGACAATAACTAGGAAACAAAAATGGGAAGGAAAACAACTCTATGGGCAGTTTAAATGACTAATAAACAACATCACACACGACAAAAGCTGGACATGGCTAAGACAAGGAAACTTTATGAGAGAAACTGAACCTCTCCTAATAGCAGCACAGGACAACGCCGTAAGAACCAATCATATCAAAGAGAGGATAGATAAGACGCAACAAAATAGCAAATGTAGACTAAGCAGTGACAGAGATGAAAGCATCAATCACATAATAAGCGAATGCAGTAAATTAGCACAGAAGGAATATAAGACTAGACATGATTGGGTCGGCAAAGTAATCCACTGGAAGATGTGCAAGGAATTTAAATTTGACCATACAAACAAATGGTATATGTACAACACGGCACATGTCCTAGAAAATGACACATAAACTCCTATGGGACTTTGACATACACACGGATCACCTAATCTCAGCCAGAAGACCAGACTTAATAATAATCAACAACAAAAGTGAAAACTTGCAAAATTTTCGACTTTGCTGTTCCGGCTGACCACAGAATAAAACTGAAAGAATGTGAAAAGAAGGATAAGTACCACGATCTTGCTAGGGAATTGAAAAAACTGTGGAACATGCAGGTGGCAATTATACTAATTGTAATTGGTGCGTTTGGAACAGTAACAAAAGGATTACTAAAGGGACTAGAGGACTTGGAAGTTGGCGGACGGGTGGAGACCATCCAAACGACAGGATTATTGAGAACGGCCAGAATACTGAGAAGAGTCCTGGAGACTTAAGTGAATAATAATAATAATTATTATTATTTTCCTTTCACACATACCATCAGATTTCATTTCAAACTTTACCATATATGTATATATTGTGACGGCAAATCGACTAAAATCCCAAAACGGGACTTTTTTTTCGCACGTGTGAAGACGGGGCAGGTTGGCACTTGATCCCTTCTTGAATAAGTCCTCGTTCAGAGCTTTTTTCTCAGGCAAATAAGAACTGGCATATTACGTGAGGGATTAATTTAGGGCTAGACTGGCCGCCGCTGGCAAGGGGTTCCAAATTTCTCACTATCCACACACCCACCAGGTCGCTAAACTTCCTCCCCTAGACAACAGAAGATATGGACCTATAGGTTTTAGTCGTAATAATATTATATTGTAGTAGTCGGCAACTCCGGTTTCCCATGTGATATTTTAAAGGAATTAATAGGACAATTCTAAGCAATATAATATAAGGCGAATAGAAGCTGAAAAGAAAATGTGACTCAACAAATTCGTAGCAGAACTGCAAAGAACAACATAGACCACGTGGTAACATAAAAATACATGAATCCTTTACTGTACAAAGCGATACACTTTCAAAGTGTCAAATATGTATAATGAATTGAACAGTCCATGGATATAAATGTCTTTCTTCTTTTCTGTTCTTTCGTTTCTTCAAATTGAGAGAGAGAGAGAGAGAGAGAGAGAGAGAGAGAGAGAGAGAGAGAGAGAGAGAGAGTGGTATATAAAATTTGGGTATAAAGGATAAATAGCCCCGAAGTTACTTATCTTATTTTTCGACGGGGTTCCACTGGAGAATCTTTCTTCTTTCACGGGCTAATAGACTTTATTCTATTTTTTTACACTGGCTTGAAGAACTAACTTTAATCCTATTAAAATTAACGCTGTGTCATATTTTCTGCCCGTGACGTTGGGATTGGGTAAAACATATATCAAAGCGACTATCATAACGAAGTTAGAGGAAATTTTTTTCACCACTTTATTTGACAATTTTAAGTCTGCTATCTCCTACATTATGTATTTTATTTTCAATTAATGTGTCAATTTGATCTCTATCAACTCAACTAGTCTACCTGATCGTAGAACTCCGTGAAATGTCCACTTTGAAACTTAACAGCAAATCATTTCACTCATGTTCAAATACACAATACAAACTCCATCAACTTCTCAATCAAATTCAATTAAAATTACTTTCCGAACATTAGTGCAAGTGTCCGCTGAGGCACAAACGAGTAGAGACTCTCAACCAATAGCTTTCTCATTTTAAAAAGAAAATAAAGTTGCCTCCTTATTTGGCCAGATTGATATTTTATTTGAGATAATTTTGATTCATCGTTCAGGAATATTTAGATATAAAGATAAATTGATCAAACAGACAGATAGAGATAGAGAGAGAGCAAATATAGACATTTGGAATATAATGTTATGTCATGTTATGGAATGTTGAGGAATATTCAAAATAGGTAGATATGAACAAAGTAATATAAATATGAACATAGATAGATAGATAGATGGGATCGATGTGGTCTGGATTTTTTAAAGGAAATACATCGTCATCAAAATAAATTTTCGTAAACTAATTACATCAAATGAATTTGAAACAGAACACCACCATCGGAAATATAATGTTTAAATCTTTCGTTTCATTTAAAAATTCATACGCCCTGATGAAGGTTAAAAACGTTAGCAAAAAAAAATCAAACTATGGATAAAATTATCCTCTGAAGACCTAGTATTTTATATATCTATACATTTTCAAATATATATATACGCGAGGCTCATTCAATAAATTTGAATTTTGCTTAAAGAGTTAGCAACAGGAACCACTATTAACAGTTGCACCTTAAAAAGCGACAAAAAAGAATATTAACGAAAGAAAATCTTAGATAACTTTAAGCTCCTTTACAGACTGCTGCGCTCAGAACGTTTTCTTTACCAGAGAGTCAGTGTGGTTCCTCTCCATGAACGAAGCACATAGAGTGTTTTCCTTTCATCGACTATTTTTTCGATCGAGGTTCAGAGTGGCAAACCAAATGTTTAACCCATTTACAAACATTTTATTTACAAAAACATATTTCTTCTAACACATCACGTATTCTTCTCTAAATTTCACAGTGTTTACACTTTTAAGTCACCAAATTTTAGTTGACAGACTTTGGTTTAAATCTAAAGCACTGTTTGATGAACCTTTCTTTTTGAATTGCCTCCAAACAAATATTTTTGGGAAATTTAAATGATTTTTGCAATAAACTATATCCAAGCAATACTGTGTTTACACTTAGAGATAAGAATTTTGAAAATGATTTATTTTGCTTTTCCCCTCCGAATTCCCCATCTTTACTGAATGTGTGTGTGTGTGTGTGTGTGTGTGTGTGTGTGTGTTATGTGTGTGTCTTTTATATCGAAATACCGCAATAGAAAGGGAATCCTCATGTAGCGTTGTAGTTAACTTACTGCGACATTGTCTCATTGGCTGCCCCATTCATTTGGCCTTGTGCTAAATCGAAGTAAAGACCTTCGTAAATTACTACTATACTGCGACATTGTCTCATTGGCTGCCCCATTCATTTGGCCTTGTGCTAAATCGAAGTAAAGACCTTCGTAAATTACTACTATACTGCGATCATTGTCTCATTGGGTGCCCTATTCATTTGGCCTTGTGCTAAATCGAAGTAAAGACCTTCGTAAATTACTACTATACTGCGACATTGTCTCATTGGGTGCCCCATTCATTTGGCTTTGTGCTAAATCGAAGTAAAAACTTTCGTAAATTACTACTATACTGCGATCATTGTCTCATTGGGTGCCCCATTCATTTGGCCTTGTGCTAAATCGAAGTAAAGACCTTCGTAAATTACTACTATACTGCGACATTGTCTCATTGGCTGCCCCATTCATTTGGCCTTGTGCTAAATCGAAGTAAAGACCTTCGTAAATTACTACTATACTGCGACATTGTCTCATTGGCTGCCCCATTCATTTGGCCTTGTGCTAAATCGAAGTAAAGACCTTCGTAAATTACTACTATACTGCGACATTGTAGTTAACGTGTTTGATATCCAGTCGCCCTAAATTACATGACTTTCGAACTAATTCCGTCGGGAGAGTTATGAACTCCCTAATTTCCCCAGTTATGAGTTAAAGAATATTACTACTGTTTTTTTTTACAAAGACAACTTTGTCATTAAATAACCTACGAAAGTTGATATGCTATAAAACAAAGAAACCATGACCCAAACCAAATTATATAGCACTTTGTAAAACTTGTCATACACATCTTTGGTTACCCAGTGAGAAACGACTTCTTTGACCTAAAAGATGCGGGAAGCATTTTCTCAAGCAACAAGTCGAGACTAACATCATGTTTGTAGATTATGGATTGAAACAGCAACTACCTTTAGAGAAACATCAATCACTTCTCTCTTTACTATTTGCTTTATGTTTTCACCGCCTGTATATTAGCAATAACGTGCAACAAATACGAAAAAAACGTTATTAAAAATTGATTTGTAAAATGAGTATTAAATGATATACGTTTTTAGTCACATTGTTGAACAAATTTCTCCGTGATATGGGAAAGTTTTCAATTTTGATTTATCTAAATTATTTTTATTTTGTCATAAAAGATTGCTATAAAAGATTGCTTGTCTCATAATGATTGTTACATTTACTGAATGAAATTTACATGCAAATAGAAAACAGAGGTAGTATTCATTTTCTATAATCACTAAATATCATATTCTATAATCACTAAATATCATATTCTATAATCACTAAATATCATATTCTATAATCACTAAATATCATTTTCTATAATCACTAAATATCATTTTCTATAATCACTAAATATCATATTCTTAAATATTTAGAAAATTCATTCTAAATTGTTATTGAGAAAATACTGATAAGTGACAGAATCCAGAAAAATTTTTTTCATATAAAAAAGTTAATGATTTCAAACTTACATTTTTGGTCGGTTATTTTTATTTTAGTGAAAATGAAGATACTTTCATTAATTATATCAAAAATGATTCATTTTGGGAAGAAAAGTATACACGTAGCTTTTTTAGATTTTAAAATTTAAAAAAAAATATTTGGTTGATTTGGGAGAAACTTAAAATATCAGATAAATTTTGTGTGTCTGAACGAACATTAGAAACATTATTTAGTTTTTATATGAAATCATTGAGTAAAAATATACCAAGTGTATTTTTAGGAATATTTGTTTTTTTTTATTGTTTATTTTGAGGTAAAAGGAGAAAAAGTCGTTTCTAGAAAAATGTAGTGTTGAAAGTGCAAAATATGCTTGGCGAAAAAACAACATATATCATTTACATCTAATCAAAGACGTTAGTAAGGACATGTAGAGAAACAATAAATAATTATCTCCCTAAAAATTGGTTTGTCTGTTCAGTGGCTTGTTGGGTGTCACATGACTCTCCTAGAAACTTATTCTCGACCTCTTTTGCTTCTGTTCTTCAAGCAGTTGACTCTTTGTCTCCTGCTTCTGCTATGCGATTATAAAATCCCATAGATATGTCTATTTTACTTTTCAATCTATCATCCTACTGCTTCTTTATTGAACAATATATACATATTTCTTGCTGTTAAGTCACGTTTGAGTATTCATTTCAATACTTCAGGCATGTATATGAAATGTTTCTGTACATGTAATTAATCTTTGATATTTCCTTCCGTTTGTTTGTGCTAGTATAACACGGATAGAGTAATAAAAATATTGGCCAACCAATTGTCTTCCTTATCACCAAGTATCCCCTTGGCCATTTTCTTACACTCTGTCTCAGTCTCCTTTAAGTACAGAACTTTGAGCAATATTTAATGAAGTTAAGGGAATGTCTTCATGCTATTTACACTCTCACTATTCATAACCACATCGACATTACTCACGAACCTCTCCAGCATATATCAATTCGGTTATACAAATATTCATTGCTCAAATATTCAGGAACACTACACTGCTACAACGTTTTTGCTACAAACTTTCTAAGTGATCTTCAGTGAAAACTCTTCAAAGATACGAAGTTCTCCATTGTTCGCTTCTTTATTACAACAAGAACCATTTTCCCTTTGGTTGGTTTTATTGTAACAAAGTGATTCCTATTCTAGTCTTCTTTCTTTCTTTCTTTCTTTCTTTCTCCACATGATCCATCACTATGTCACTAAGTTCATTCAAGTTCTTCATTTAACCAACTGATTAATTTCAAGGGAATATCTTGACCCAAAATAATAAGTAGTCAGACTTATAAATCTAAATATTATAGACATAGACATATACCCTAAGCTGGTTGGTTCATTCTCTTGTGGATTACCACATCGGAACTCAGCAGTGTTAGTTAACCAGCAAAAACTGTGTGGACACTGAATCCTGACTAGAGAACTTGCGAAGAGCGATGACTTATAGGGACGAAGAGAGAGAGAGAGAGAGAGAGAGAGAGAGAGAGAGAGAGAGAGAGAGAGAGAGAGAGAGAGAGAGAGAATTAACAGAATCCGTACTTGGAACATGATTTCATGTTGATGGTTATGATGATGACCATCAATCTCTTTCTTTCTTAAAAGAAAATTTTAATTAGTTAATAATATTTTTGATTTAGATTGATTTATCGTTTATTCATAGAATTTCTAAACCATCCCCCAAGGTATTGGTGAAGGAGGTGACACAAGTGTGGTCAGTTGAGATAAAGCTGTTAAAGAGTTAGACCATTTTTTTCAAGAATATTCTTCTTCATTTGGGTTGATGTAAACACCACTTCCGGTTGCTTCAACATCCAAAATATCTTTTTCAATTCGACTATTTATTTATCTCCATATCTGGTGCCAATGTGTCTGCCGTCGTCACTCACCGTCTTAATGTAAAGCTTTTACTCCACCCCGTTCATTAATTTCTACCCCGTCACGACCTGCAAGCAAAAATCTCATTCATCCAACCTTACACTTCCACCCACTTTGGTCTGTAACGAAACGTGAGTCACATTCAAGAGAACAATCTCTGTTCATGACGCTACACACCAGGCCTCGTAGCAGGAATGATGGCGCAAGCAGATGGCACAAACATCGAGACATACACTTAATTAAAAGGAAGGCTATGCATTGTTTCTTGGTGTCAGGTGTGGTGGTGAAGGCGGGGGAATTAACGAGGACAGTGGGTCCCTCCCGCGATTCCGCAGGGTAAATGCGTCTGCACATGTGTGTATTTGGTGTTGTTTGGAAGACTCAAATGGCTCGCTCATTGCGTGCACATAAGTCTTGAAGAGAGTAAAAGTGAAGAAAAGGAGGAGGAAAGAATGAAATAAGGAAAGATAAAGGAACTTAAAGAAAGTAAAAAGACAGAAAGAATGAAAGAAAAAAAAAAGAAAGGATGACCTAACGAAAAACCAATAATGAATATAATAAAGAAAGAAAGAATAAAAGATAGAAGAGAAAAATAAATGAAAGGGGCAAGAAAAAATACAGATTAGTGGAAAAAGAAATTTCGAAATAATTTGAAGGTAGAGAAAAAGAAAATTTGGAGAGAAATCGTAAAACTAAGAAGGAAAAATTAAGAAAAGGAAAAGCAAAAATATAACAAACATTGAAAAAAAAAAGAGAAGAAAAAGAGAAAAATAAAAAACGAGAAGAAAAGATAAGGAAGAGAAAAGGAGGAGATAAAAGAAGGCTAAAAAAGAAGAAAAGAGAGAGTCAAGGAAAAGAGAATAAAATGAAAAAGAAAAATCGGAGGAAAAGAGAAAAAGCAAGAAAGAAAAGAAGAAAGAAAGCTGAAAAGAAAGAAAGAAAGAATCATTGGAAGCTATTGCCATTTTTATAACCAATTTTAATTGTTTCTATAAAATGAGGTGAATTATAGTCAATATTCTGATTCGCGAGTTACCTTTGTTTAATTCAGCAGAAGAACAAAATAAAATAAAAGAAACTAAATTCTTACCGCAGACAAAAAATAAACAAATAAAAAATTACGTAAAAAATCTTTACGAGGACTAGAAAAAACAAAAACAAAAACAAAACAAACTCATTATGTGAAGGAGGAATAAATTACTTGAATGAAATTTACGCTCTTCAGTATCCTTGCGACTAATATGATTTTTATTTATCTAAGCAAAGCCTGACACAAGGTCACAGTAGGAGAACATACATTGCTCTAAGGCAGACATTCTCTATGTTGAATTAATTAACATTAACAGATCCGTTGGTGGTACCTGTATAAGATGGCTGCAAGATGTATTATGATTATATGTACAGGTATTACATTACTACTTCTATACAGCAGTAGCCACGGGACAAATGCCCTGCGTGGTCAGAGGAATGTGTGTGCTGCATTGTCAGTTCCGGACTGTTGCACCCGTAACTAGAGTCTCGTTTACTCCCTAATCAGTCAAGGCCGCCTAACATGGATACTGTGGAATCCTGGCACTCGTGTCACGTGGCTAAAACCGACACTCCTTGGGTCTCTGCGGGCCGTCCCCCCATGCCTTTGCCTGCTTCAGAAGGAATGGTTTATTGCCTGGCGCTTTAGGCGCCGCGTTTTTAGGGGAATGCCGATGTAGCCCAAAGTATTTTTTGAACCACCGAGCGTGTGTGAGCTATGGTCCTGCGCCTGGTTTCCACACTAAAAAAGGCCCTGTGCCAAACTTTAGAGGATGTGGGGCACCAGACAAAATACGGTGAGATGGGTAGAGTGAAACCTACAAAATACATCTTGGATATTCACCTATAATTTCTGCGAAGGTTGTCGAATTCACGCTCATTACTTGTTTTCCTGAAAAGCAAGCAGGTTAACGACTACTTTCTCGATGAAAGATATTTTCCTTGTTACATTAAATCTACCGACACAAACGCAAGTATTAAAGTTATCGTTTTTTATTATTTGTCCGCTGATAACTAATCAAAATACAATTGACTTCAAAGCAAGCGGAAGAGAGAGGGGGCTGATAGTAAGGTCTTTCTTATAGCTGACTTCTTTTACACATTAGTTTTCGATTTGGGAGGTCAAAACTCTCTTTTACGGTCGAATACCCTCTATCTATCGACTTTGGCAGTCAACTACTCTCTGACGGTCGACTTTCGGGGTCGAATACTCTCTACATATATTGAAATGCACCTTGTGAATATTAACAACCCAAATAATCAAAATCTGATTAATCCTAATTATCCCCTTTTCTTTTTTTCGAGTTCGCATCTGTTTGAACGCCAAAGGTTTTTTTAAGTCGCCAATATTGCATTTCTAATTTGATACCAACCAGTCTTTTTAAGATCCTAAATATTATTATAAACTTCTAAATAGAGAGATTCTTTAAAAATATCTTTGTCTTAATTTAACCAAGTATTTGTTGCTGCCTCCCACCAGACACGACTTGACACAAGGTCAAAAGCCCGAAGGCCGATTAAAGTGGGGATAAAGGGGAGGGGAAGGTCGGGAACGAGCCGAGACTCGAACCCTGCTTGTCTGTGCTGCTCATCGGCTCACTTAGTGCAATGTGAGCCTGATGAGGCAAGCAGTTTCACGAACCCAAATGTGGGTCCGGGCACGTATGCCAGTTAACGGCTTAAACTAGACGCTTGGTCTAGTGCCGTGCATGGGGGACAAAGGAGACAAAAATGCAGCTCGCCCACCCGAAGGTAGCCTAGTCGAAACTAGGTGCCTAATTAAAGGCCCCAAGTCTGCCATTGTTCCTTTTCCAGGGCCATGCTCCGGACCGAAGTCCAGAACAGGCCCCGGGGTCTCGCAAAAAGCTAAAAGCCGGTTAACCAGATCGTCTACATGACTTCAAAGGAGTCGCTTTTGAGTCACCAAACTGTCTGAGTTTTAGTCATTTACTCTGTCTGTATGTGGACTGATTGGTGATTTTATTTACTTATTTATCCATCTATTTTCTTGTCGACTCGCCCTTAGATTCCATAGGTTTTACCGGCTCATTCTTTTATTTATTTCTTCATTCAAAACAAATCTTAAATCAAGCAGTAGCATCATCCTCTGACATTATGTAACACCTGTTGTGAAACGATTGTTCGTTATTTAGTTTTGTAAGCCATTGTTAGTGAGTTCGATCCTTAAAAGTGTCATCTTGTAATGATTGTATACCAGATTAGATTCAACTTATTGTATATCAGTTGTAGATCGATACTTAATAAGTTAGTCATGCAAGTCATGAGTAGATCATTCGATTTCACCATTGAAGTCCTGTGCGAGATTAAACTAATTTTAAGATTATCGGTCCGCTGACTACATTTACGTGAAACTGACGATCACAAAGCACCGTTGTCTCTATGCTTACGCTGTCCTAACTTAAATATTCTTTTTTAGATATATATTCTCCATCACTGATATTAAACATTATTTATTTTAAAAATATTGCAAAGTATATATATATATATATATATATCTATTACCAAATCGTGTTGATGACACGGAGTTCCCTGACTTTCTTGCCATCCGTCCCTATCGTCCATCATTCTTGGCAGGTCTTCTAGATTGCATCCACTATCTACACAGAGCTGATGTATGCAATTCATTGCTGGTCGGCCAAAAATAACGCGGCTGTGTGTAGGAGTCTATTGGAGAACGATGCTTATGAGTTCTTGCCTACTTCTCCAGCAGTGCCCCACATATCTTCTTACTTGGATAGTTTGTGAAATGGGAAGTAATTGGCCGTACAGCTGCTGTTTTGAGAGGTGTTGCTTCCAAGACTTGTTCATGGTATACAATTCTTTTATTCAGAATGAATCACATGAATTGGTTTCATTTTGCCTCATTGGGGATGTTTATTTGCTATGCATTATTTAAGCATTTATAACAAACGTATGTAAATTTGCTTTTAAACGTGAAAGAAAAAATGGATAATTGGGTCTTGTGGTTCCCGAGTTTTGACGAAATTTGGCTGACTTGAGTTTTGAAATCATTCAGTTTTCTTCCTTTTCGCAGTAAATTTCATATAATTCTGCTGCTGCTTGTGATCTATCTTTGGTGAGTGTGTGTGTGTGTGTTGGGGGGGGGGTATGTATGTGTCCGTATTACAGTACTTATTTTTAGAATATTGTGTACATAGGGTGATTATTCTGTTTACGTTAATGTTCTTGGGTCTGAAATAAAAGGAATCTAGGGATAAACGAAAACCAATAAACGAAACCAATAAGGATATTAACTAAAGAAATAGATACCTGGCCAATCTCACACGAAAGATACCCTGGAAACTTCTTAAACTGAGCAAAAAGGTAGTGCATCTATATCACAGGTCTGACTCATTATCGCCACTGCTATTTGTTATAGAAATGATGCCACTCAATTATATACCACATAAAGGCAAAAGAAGCTAAAAATTTACAAAGTCACAGGAAAAGATAAACTATTTCATGTATATGAATGATATTAAGATATTTGCCAAAAATATATTAAATAGAAGCTCTTATATAAACTATTAGAACCCACAGCCAAGACAGAGGAATGGAATTTGGGACTTAAAAAAAAAAAGGAAAAAGATAAAAGAGAATCAAGAGAAGGAATTGAACTGCTAATTCAGGAAACCATCAGAAAACTCGAAGAAAAAGGAATATTAGAAGCGGATATTATCAAGCAAACAGAAATGAAATAAAAAGTAAGAAAGGAGTATTCGAGGAGAACGACACCAAACTCGACGGCAGAAATCTCATCAGAGGAACAAATACCAGAGCAGTCACCTTTTGTTAAAAACTCTTGACGCTTCTTAAAATGGACAAGGGAACAATTGAGAAATATAGACCATAGTTCAAGGAATTTGGTGATGATGAACGCAGACTGACACCTGAAGGATGACATAAACAGATTTTATGTAAAGAAAAGATGAGGGAAGAGATCTTGCCAGCATTGACAACTGCGTGGATGATATAATTCCGGGATTCGATAATATACGAAAAAGAGGAAAGAAAGACTGATTACATTTAGCAGTCACAGAAATATCGAGCGAAATAACTTAAGGACAAACAGGAGAACAACAATCAAAAAGCAAGGAAACAAAAAGGGAAAGGAAAACGAGGATATGGATAGTTCAAGAGAGAAAATAAGAAAATGGCACATGAGATAACCTGGACATGGCTAAGAAGTGGAAATATGTAGAGAGAAAGTGATTCTCTTTGCATAGCATGCAACAGGATAAATGAACTAAAGTCAGAAATAACTTCGAGATATGATGTGTTAACCACCTCACAAAAAAAATTGAAGGAATTGTGGAATAAGACAAGAGTTAAAAATTGTTGAATGAGACAAGAGGAAAAAATTTAAAAAATTACGCAGAGATACAAAAATACCGATGAAAGCAAGATGTTTGAAAGCGTAAAAGAATAAAACAACGGAAAAACAATCCCACTTGAAACCAATCAAAAGATTTAGACCCAACAGATACTGACACAGGATCCAACAGTAAAGGTGAAATAGGACATTCCAAAACAACGAAACCCTAACCCTAACCCTGCCAAGGAACCGGGAAAAAATGGAGGAAAACAGAATTGGAGCAAATAAAGTGAAGAACACAAAAAAAAAAGCTGAATGATTTATCAACATGAAGAATGAATTAAAAGGAATTAGAGAAGGACCGGAAGATGAAACACATCTCGAATTCTTAATGGAAACCATCTATAAATTTGTAGGACATCGGGCCGCGATGGCATCAATGGCTTCACGTTCAAAAGATTCATTGCAATTTACGACAACCTAGCTCAATAACTACACAAATTCCTGATTGAATGATGAATGGAAAAACTACTCTTATCCTGAATGATTCCCTACCCCAAATAATTAAAAACTCATAGCATGTCTGGAATTGATGTAGAAAATCCTAACTGCACAAGTAAACTTTGTATTACCTGCCATAAAGCAACAGAATTCTCCCTGCTGAACGGAGAGGATGCCACATAAGAACTAGAGGCACAAATGACCAACATTAGATTGATAAACATTTGCTAAAGAGGCAAAAACAATGGGAAAAATTAACCATTGTAGAGATAAACAACACGAATTTGAACAAGCTCATCCCGACATTACAGTATTCACAAGTGTACAAATCTCTGAGCAAATAATCTATTCAATTACGAGTGCTATGAAAAACTAGAAAGAGGAACGATCAGCTGACGAACAACGTCAAGCAGGAGAAAATACATTAAGAAGAATCTTCCATGAGAACTCACTGTTCCTTTAACTCTTCGTCTTGGTGCTGAAACACTAAATTATATCTTAAGAAAATAAAAATAAGGATGTAAACTTAAAAAAATGCTAAAGAAAAAAATCTTTTATGTATATGGATGATTTTAAATTCACTGCTAAAATAAAAACAAGGACGAAACTTTCTTCTAAATAGAAAGTTTAACCAAGACATAAAGGTGAAATAAAAGAAAATTTGAAAGAGAGAGATAATATTCAATTTAAAGAATTTAGAGTAAAATTTAATTTGTAGGAGAATGACACTAAAGCCAAGTTTAGTATTTAACTGGGTAATATTTTTAGGGGGAATATAGTGTTTAATTTCAAACGGTAAGGTCATGCGGTAAATTTAAACAGTAAGTTCTACAGCTTTCTAGTTCGAAAAGATAACACAGACAATAAAGTTTTTAAAAGGGAATTTTATACAAAAGAAACAAGAAAGAAACGGATAGAAAAGATAAAGTGTGGCAAATTTTTGTGCAATTTGCTGGAACTTACCTGAGAGAGTGTACGAGAAACAAATTTCTTTGAATTTGAGTATATTTCTTTTCTTTTTTGTTTTGTCGAAATGTTTCATTAAATTGCGAGTCTTCTTTAAAGTTCTTTTCGGCAGAATTTCGGTTGAATTTTCTTTCAGTTGTTTAACTTGGTATAATTTCAGTAATCGACTTTCTTGGGAAACTTCAGCCTGTTTAAAATATGTACCGGCTATTCAAGAAGCGAGTGATGAAACCCATCTACTGGCGAATTTTTCTTGCCTTTAGTTCGGTCCCTGAATTCGTACTGAGGGTTCAGTTGTAGTTCTCGACAAAAAAGGAGGTAGCTTTCTGGTGCCATATTTTTGTCTGGGATTCCTTCTCCCTTTTCCACTCGGGCCAAATCAAGTGCCGCACGTGGCCGGCTAGAGTTTTTTCTTAGAAATAAATTTTTATAGAAATCAGGAATTGAGAAATGCTCAATGATTGTAATAAATAAGGGAAATGGAGGACCATGAAAAAAAAAAAAGAAGAGAATTACCAAATTAGGGAAGAATTAAAAGGCGCGAAGAAAAAGAAAACAACAATTACCAAGGAATATTAAAAATGAACATTATCAAACAAAAAGAAAAGAAGGAAAAAGGTGTTTAAAAAATCTGGAATTGATTTTAGTTTCCTCTTGCTTACCATCCATGTCAACATATTCTTGGAATTTTTCACATGTGATTAAAAAATGTCAATACTTCTCTTGAAATATCTTTTTATTTAGAAGTGTTTACATTTTATTGAATCACCAGAGGAAGATTTTAAGCCATAGTGAACAGGTGGAGGCACATTTAGGAATATCATTTCTGCTTTTGTAATAAATATAATCCCATAGAACTGTTAGTATTGAATCGTTCACTCTGTCTCTCTGTCTCTCTCACTATATATATATATATATATATATATGAAAAAAAAGGTAGATCGGGAAAAAGATGAACAGTAAGTGCCAAGAGATAGAAAGAATGATAGAAGTAACAACGAATGAGAAAAAGAAGAAAAGAATGAGCGAGAAAAGGGCAGACCAATATTGGGAGGAGGAGGAAGGCAGGAGGAGAAAGAAAAAACATAGCAAAACAAATCACGGAAATAAAAATGGCTGAGCAAGAAAAGAGCGAGTGAGAAGAAAGAAAGAAAGAAAGAAAGAAAGAAAGAAAGAAAGAAAGAGGTAAGAAAGGATATTATGTTGGAGAGAAAGAAAGAGGAAGTGAGTGAATGAAATTGCTTAATACTGAAATATTGAGAGAGAGGGGGAGAGAGAGAGAGAGACAGAGAGAGATGTGAGTGTGGGTGAGAGAGAGTGTGTGATTGTGGGCGAGAGAGAGACAGTGTGTGTGTGTGTGTGTGTGTTTGTGTGTGAGAGAGAGAGAGATAGAGAGAGAGAACGAAAATAAACTGAAGAGAGGATGGGAAAGATGAATAGAGAACAAAAAATAAATGGAAGAGAGAGAGAGAGGTGTGAGTGTGGGTGAGAGAGGGACAGTGTGTGTGTATGTGTGTGTGCGTGAGAAAGAGAGAGAGAGAGAGAGAGAGAGAGAGAGAGAGAGAGAGAGAGTTTTGTTTGATAGCGGCAGGCAAGAAAGCGAAAGAGGCCGGGACATCAGTAGAAACGTTGCTAACGTCGGTCTGCGCCTAACACTTTAAGTCAGACAGTTTGGTAAATGGCGTGGCCAGGCTTAGTCAATAAATATAGCGTTCTGTGGAATTTTTGTACACTTAACATCTGGCAACAGGCAGCAGCGGTGAGGCTGGTAGGAAGGAGGGACGGGAAAGAAAGGGCCCTTGAGTGGAGGGATGTAAAGAAGGAACTAACCTTTCATTGGAGAAGCAGCAACTTCGATTGACGATGTCAGTTTGTGTTTGTGTGTTCGTTGCTTTGCTTTCAGTTCGACGTGTTCTTGAAAAAGACATGGTGAAAAGCTTCTCTCTCTCTCTCTCTCTCTCGTTCGCTCTTTAACTTTCTATGTCCTCCTTCAGTCTATCTTTTGTACATGCATCTACATCATTTGTTTGTGTCTGCTTTTGAGTATGAGTGCCTCACTATGTATGTGTGTGTGTGTGTGTGTGTGTTTATTGCAAGTGTGAGACTTTTAGTAACCATGAGAAGACGCATTTCCCTCGCGGTAATACTTCTAAATTTGTCCATTTTTATCAATAAGGAATTCCTCATTTTTGTACACTTTCTAAACGAAGGAAATGATTTCTAAAATGTATTTTGTCCAGTGTCTCTTGTAAAGTAAAGTAAAGCTTTAGAAGAACATTTGAATAGAATAATCTGTTTCAGAAGCTATCTTTCTATTTATCTATTTGTGGGCGCCTAGCGTTGTGTCATGGTTAACGAGTAAGTCTAGCAGATAATTACTTTTAATTTTCAGAATCAATTAAGCTTAGAAAATGACATCTATCTATCTATCTTAATCTAATCTGGTTCGTGTATTTTTGGCAGAAAATATTTCAATTCATGATTTTAATAAGATGGTTTAAATAAACATTGAAATATAGAACTCTCTACGACTCTTAGTTTTAACTGAACACTGGAAAGTTACTTTTGATTTAGTGATATCTTTTATATAATTTCATTTTTATATCATAAAATTCTTAAATAAAGAAATAGTAGCTGAATGCGTCCATGTGCATTGAACGATTTTGTTTGTCCGTATTTAAAGGTATTGGACTGAAGAACTGACTATGCTTAAGCACCCTGGTAAAGGTGTTTGCTTCTTAGGGTGGGGAGCAAGGTCTGCATTACTATAAATTACTATTATTTATATCAATATTTCAATGTTAATTCACACTATCTTCGTAAACTAACATTGTAAGATTACCAAAGGCAACCAAGTATTGATAATTTGCAAATATTTTTCTCTTCCCTCCATTTAGTGTTTTCTATTTTTTTCTGCGTTTAAAATGTCTGCTACACAGTTTGGTTCGATTGTTGAAACTGGTTCGAAAATCATAGAGAAACTACGTCTTGGTGATTTCTATAGGACTGACAAATTTCTTTTCTCTCTCCGTTATAAATGTCACACTAGTTAATTGTATTTGTTGAGTGCAAATGTTTCCAGCGAAAAACTCTTTTTATCATTGTATTTAGCCTTTTTTTTTTTCTTCTTCTTCTTTAGAACGATAGAGATTTTATACATTCCCAGTATTTTTGTATAATTTGATTTGCCCAAACATACTCGAGTTCATCGAAGAAAAAAACAAAATAAAATCGAATTCAATCAATCTGATAGATTCATCGATTCCCATAGAAAGAAATGGAGAGGCGACATAAGATGAAAACTTCATGGCAATGCAGACCGTAATATTTATTTTGGGGGCATTTGAGCCACTTATTCATATTATTCATGCTGTTATCACATTTCGTCTGATCCTTTTCACAGCTCTCGTCGGTTGGGTTAATTCGTGAGAAAAAATACCTTAAAGGCAACATTTTTAGAGACTTGATAAGAGTTGAAGACTAGATCAAACGAAACGTTATGTTAGAAAAATCAAAAATACGAAGAAATGATTCAGTTGTCCAAGCAATATTTGTTATGGTATATGCACTAGTGCAAATTTAATGATTAAATTTTGTTTAATTTAACACTGGATCAGCAAGTGAGAGTTGAACTCCCGATACGCTAGAGAATTGATGTGGTAAGCAGCTACTCGATGACTTATTTAAACGTATAAATCTAAATTCAGGATCAGTTTATTAAATGATATTAATTAAAAATTGACTTATCTTTCTGTCATGGACAAAAAGTTTGTTTTAACTCATTTAAAGATTATCTGTTTGATTTTCCGATGCAAAAACTTAGACGTTACTTCAGAACGCATAAAGCTATCGCCTCATTCCATTATAAGGGTGGCTGTATATGGTTGATACATCAAGCCTTTTATTATTAGAAACTGATGAAATATCGAGTTTACAATGTATCAAGAAATTAGAAACACTGGATCCCAGTTATGTTACCATGGTTACAAACAAAGTTTGTTTTCAAAGTTAAAATCATTCAATAAAAGTCACACTCGATTAAAAAAAAACAAACAACAACCAAAAACTTGTGTGTTTATCAATGGATCCATTTCTAATTCTGTTAACAATGTTATATTTGACGATCAAAAATCTAAAAAGTCGGAAAATTTCTGCTAAAATTCATTTGATGTATCATTAAGAATAATGCCCTGTGGAATACCGGGCAGTTCTTCAATTTTATGTATAAACACAAGCAAATTTCTTCATTATATACCTGAGACTCTTCCAAATGGTAATTTTTAACAAGTTAGTCTAATATACAATTAATATTGTCATGAGTTTCATTCTTACTGGGTGCCCCCTGGACATCTTGTGGCTTTATTAGATTAAGCTGAGGAAAAACGTCTTTCATGATCGCGATCACAGAACACGATACTTCAGTTAAAGAGCAAAACAATGATTTCTTTCGACAAGAAATGGCGTCGGTCTTTCTATATAAATAGGTGCGCGCACGTGAGTGCTTCTATTTGCTCTTATGAGACATTTCAACAGAAAACGATAAAAGTGGTTGCAAGCAGATTATTGTGACAAGATTCTTTTCCGTATTTTTGTTTAATGTTTTCATAATCCGAAGACGATCCTTTAAAACAATTTTTCAAACAATGTTTATATGGAATCCTAGTTAATTTTATGGTTATTTTTCTATTTGTATCCTATTGTAGAGAATTCAACTAAAAGTTTCCTCTATTTGTGTGTGCATATGCACAAGTTAAATCATCGTTTACATCAGATGATTATTCAAATCAAAAGAAGCAATTAAAGAAAAGGCCCGAAAACGAGCTCATTTTGTTTATGGAGGGACATTTTGTTAATCTCGTCATTTAAAGGAATTCTGTCCACTCATATTTAAGCTGTATATTTTTTGGCACAAGATCAAACGAGTGAGGTGCCTTGGAAGGTTTGGATTTACTAACAAACTGTATGAAAGCATGTAAAATATCGCCCTAAAATTGCTACAATCGACCCAAATCAAACAGGTGGTTGTGTTGGGAACATCCTTCGTTGAAAGACAAAACTAATCGGGATTTGTTCATTGATAAACATTGTTTTCAACTCTGAAAAATGGTTTTATGTGAGACCCATAAATAGGCAACTCACTGAAAATTAATTCGGAATATGTGTTTGCAAATCCGATCATAAATCAATGAATTCTTACTTTTCCCCCCTACTTAATCATTGGTTTTGCGTTCACCATTTAAGAGGCCCAATATCAAACAGTGCTAGTGGCTCAGAAGGACCTCTTGCCTAGTCGGCTGGGGCTATAGAATACAACAGCGGCACCTCTACAGAGGGGTAAGACCCCCCCCATGAGTGTCCTTGATATGACACTAAACAATCTGATGGTGAGGTTTCAGTGATGCTAGGACTTTGGGGAATGCGGAGTACCCCTTCATTGCCATTGCTCCCAGGTCTACTCTGGCCCGGTTTGATAGGGCCCTGGTAGGGGCCTATCTATGGATTAAATAGAACTAACGGCATACTTATGCTAAACTGAATTGTTTGACTAAACTGAATAACTTGAAATAAAAATGTTTTTGACCACTAAACCGTACTTACATTTAATCTGCGTGCTTATGCTAAACTGAATTATTTGTAATGGAACTGTTTTTTGACATTGAAACTATACTTACACTAAAATGATTTGTTTTATATAGAACTGTTTTGACAGGTTGTCTGAAATAGAGTAAGTAAGCTGGCGACCGTAGTCAAGGGTGACCCGAAGGCTTCCCTTTTCGAGAGCTACTACATGTAGGGGAGGGCGTTACTCCTTTCCCTGTATTGCCCCACTTTACCCTTGATTCGCACCTTATAATGCTGAGTGTTAAGCAAGGAGGCATCAAGTACAATTTTTTGAGTCTTTGGTATGATTCGACCACGGATTGAACTAAGGTCTCCTGGAACATTGGCGAACACTCTAACCATTAAGCCAATGGGCTGATTTTTATAAAAATTGATTTGACGTTAAATAACCTACAAAGGTTGATATGCCATAAAACTCAACCAACCAACCAAACCATCAGAAAGACCTCAATGGTTTTAGAGAATTACCAAGTCATTAAGAATGATCTAATCATTATTTGATTATCAGTAGTTTGTGCAACTTATGTATGCTTAACAGTCATATTAGGATGGACAACTATCAACACAGACTCGACATGCGTGAATGGGAGCAATAACTAAAATCTGAAGTAAATTTTAAAACTGGGTTATTTTCTTTTTACATAGTTTTCTATGCGAATGAAATCATTCTTTGATATGAGTTTAATAAAGTGTCTTATATCAGTAGAATCAATGGAAAAAGATCCTAAGTCATTTATATATATTAACAATTTTTGGAGAAAAGTAAGAAGTTATGTAAATTATAATTAGAAAGATTGGTATTATGAATGGATCTGTGAGTAGTTAGGTAACATTTATGCCTGGTATTTATGGGAATTGTTGGAAACATTGTATACACTTTTATGAATATGACAATGGATAGATTAAAAACTAGTTCATATATATATATATGTATATATATATATATATATATATATATATGACAATGGATAGCACAGGTAAAGTAATGGGCAGTATGTAAAGTTGTATGCACTATTTTAGCTTTTTACATTATATTTATGCATTTTAATATATATACGTGCATGTGTTGACGTCAGCAAATGTTTCATGGATGTTATTGGACATATTTCAATGTATAAGTGATATATTATTTATAAATTGATCACATGAGTTTGACAAGACCTAAAAGCACATTTTGTTCTACGTGATCATCAGCATCATCACCGTTAAGTCGTGCTGATAGCACGAAACCCATTGACTCTTTCTCCATCCGTGTCCTCATC